>JAKCPI010030354.1:0-10371 GCA_023213315.1 Euborellia annulipes
TAGAAATGAAAAATCTCATATCCATAAATGATAATCTATTTTAGGAGAGAAGTACTTCTCTCTTTATATATCTTTCTATCTTATATGTGATTTTTAATGGAATATTTTTTAAACCTTATAATAGTATTTTTGACTTTTATATAAACTTGTAAATGTGACCTATATTATTTTTTTCTTTCTAATAGAATTTAAAATGACGAATTGATTAAACTTCTTTAATATATTTTTTTAAGCCGTCGGTTTATTTTGAAGCAAGGATTTGATAAAAAATTTTCCATTATTAAATAATAATGATAATAATAATAAACATTTCAATAGAAGGATAGTGTATTAGAGACTTTATAGAGTGAAAATATAAAAGGCTATATAATCTAAAGTGTATATATAGATAGAATTTTATATAAAGAAGATATTCTATAATTTTATGAATATCATTTGGTTATATCAACGGAAACATCCCAAAGAGTTTCTTTTTAAAGCAAAAAAACCCAAAGATGGCGGCGAGTCGCAATCAGATCATAAATTGACGAAGTTGAGAACTCACCACTCAATAGAAGAAACAAGTTGCGCACAGAGCAAAAACGAAACAAAAGATAACCGACAACAAAAGGGGACAAAGATTGATAGCGTATGAAAAAAAAAAAAAAAAAAACCGAAAAACACAAAAACCATTTATTTATTGAAAACAGATTCGTTCATTTTATTATTTTTAAATAATCGGTATTCAATTGAACAGAAAAACAAGGAATTTATTTTTTTCAAAGACAAACTTTTATGGATAGTTTTAGAATTATCATATATAGCGTAGAGAGAGAAGAGAAACGATTGTAATTAATTGGCTGGATGAAAAAATAAATGAGTTCAAAACAGTAAAAAAAAGTTATACGAAATCTCATAAAGTTTAAAAACTAGATCAATTGACGATAAAAAGAGAGAAATTCTTTTGAATAAATTTTGCTTTTATAAATGGAGAATGTTTGATATGTAACAATCAAATTAACAAAACTGATTAAATGGACCGTTTATTTTGAAAGGGGGTGTAAGTCCATTTTTTTTTTTTTTTTTTTAATGAGATAATACATAATTTATGCTTAAATTATTGTAAATTTTCTATGTATAACTAGCTAGCGATTTCTTAAAAAAATTCCCATGTTTTGTACAATTGAAAATTGGTCGGTAAATAGATTTTTTTAAACACTCACACTTTTTCTCATTCACACTCACACTCACACACACATTTACACAGTCTTTTCGGCAACTCAGGCCATTTACGATATCAGTTATTAATTAATATACATATTGAGGTCCAGGCATTCTTATTTAAGCCATTTGGTATCCAAATGGCTTAAATAAATCATCGGACTGCCTGGGGTCCGAACCCGTGACTTTGGTATACGAGGCTAGCACGCTAACCCCCCCTACACCAAGCCTGGGGCAAATATATTTTTTAATAATCAGATATGCTAACCTTTCATTTTCTCGAAACAATAAAAAAAATGAACTTACACCACTTTCAAAATAAACGGTCCAATAAAAGATGAAGGAAGAAGCACAGCACAGACAGGACATTTTGTGCGCAGGTCCTCTCCCTCAAAATGATTCAAAAATATTTTAGCAAATTTGCAGAGATGAGTTAGAATTTTTTTTTTAAATTCGTTTAAGGTCCTTTTCGGCATCGCAGGACATTTAGACTCCGTCCTTATTTATTTGAGCTTGTATTTATGATTGGGCAAAAAAAAAAAAACGATAAAATTTTAACATTTTAACCATCTACCGTATATTTATTTAAATTAATTGGTAATCAATTGTTTTAAATAAATTTTATTGCGAGAGCCTAATTAATATTATTCAAATTTAATTCATAGACATATTTTTTATATTTTTTTTTCCAACTCACAAGAGTCAGAGTGTTCAAAAAAAATTGACTTATGAAAATTGAAACCCATTTTAGAAATATATAATTTGCATTTGTGAAAATTTCATTTGGATTATTGGTTTTTGTGAGTTTATCTTCCATATTTCAATATCATTTTATATAAAATAATCGAAAAAGTTATTAAATTTGAAATTAATTTTTTTACCCCCCCACTCATATGAAAACAAACTTATGATTTAGATCAGATAGCGTTATATTTCGAAACAATTCACAAATCATCTAAACCTAAGATATAACTCATTTCGTCAGAAGATAGATAACAAACAACATTGAAATGTTTGAAAATTTCCTCCTATCTTAAAGTTTTAGAACTTATCCTGGAAATGGAATTCTATTTGAAAGACTTATCAAATCATTTAAATAACTTTTTTATTTCCTGTTGAAGGTTCGTTCATAAAAAAAAAAATTGATATAGCTACTGTACTAACAACATAAATTACTTCCAAATATTAATTTCCTATAAGAACAATTTCCAGACACTTATTGAACCGTGTTTATATAGTTTTTAAAAAGCCCACCACTTATTTAAGATTTCCGAATACAGTAGAACCTCGCTTAACGAGCACCTCTCATAACGAGCAAAACAAATTGTAAAAAAATAACTCGCTTAACGAGTAGCCAATCCACAAATATCAACTTTCTGGATTTCAGTAGCATCGAAGTGTCTCTTGTGATCGCACATTTTCTCAAACATGTTCATGAATAAAAATTAATTGAATTAATTATTATTAGGAAGATAATTAGGAAATAGTTGAAGATGATTCACTCTCCTCAACACTCCCACTCTATTACCTTCGGTATCGAAAGTTGTGTTCTGTGATTGTCACACCAGATTTTTTTGTGTCGAGATATATTTAGTTTCCACCGATATATTAATTTTTTTTAAGGTCTTTTTCGGCATTCAAGGCCATTTAGACCCCATCCTTATTTATTTCAAATGTTTTGTAGGCTATATTAAAATTCAAAAGGTAATTTTTCCTCTAGGTTGATGAGGCCATTTAGGGTTTTTTTCTTTTTAAACACAGTAACACTTTTTTCCCATTCCCACTCACATTCACATATTGTAATTGTAATATCGATGGCAACCGGGGAACGTTCAACACGCTGGTTTTTTGGGGCCACCCACCCGAGATTCCGCCGTGCTTGGCCTTGCTTAACTGTAATGATCTCGGTAGCTGTTGCTCTACTCCGTTGCCAATGTAAAATTTATAAATATGGGAAAATATTTATATTTTGTACATCAGTACAGTACTAATACTTTATTATATTAATTGCTGAAAAGGAATCTCTTAAATTTAAAGTTGTGGGGGTAAACAAAGGAAAGTCGAGATTTTTCAGATTAATATGTTTTTTCGATTTATTCAAAAAGAAATATTTTTTTTTTATGTTTTTAATGGTAACGAGTATCTGCTTCTTTGATATATAAAGATTAATGATTTAGTTTTATTAATTATACTAATTAAAATAAAAGTGTAATTAAAAGTATTGATTGTTCAAAGTTTTCAATTTTTATATTAATTTTAATGATTTTATATTTTTAATATTTATTTATATTTAATACCAAGCTTGGATGCAAAATTTTTATTATTGAATATATTTTTTTTTTATTTTTTATAAAACAAAAGCTAGCTTTTTATTAAGCACTGCACTGAGGGGAAAGGGAACCGATGAAAATCTTATCTTTGATGTGGCTCCCACGAAGACATTTGCTGCTACCGGTAGTGGTCCAAGTCAGCCAGCGGTGAAGTGACCAATGGTCGTTGATACTGTGATTCTTCTTTGAAGATATGAATTTCGGTGGTTTTTTAACACGTCACAAAATAAATAATTTGTTGTAGTTGATTGAGAGTAAATTAAACGTGTAAACTAATTGATAAGAATTTGATGAGAAATTGGGATCAATTATAAAGGGTTGGAGAGAGAGTGTAATACAAGACATGTAGTCTCTCCGGCTTCTAGGCTCTCAATGCCGTTTCACCCTTTGTCTCTTTCGCGGCGCGCGCACCCCTTTCGCGTCATCGTCGCCGCACAAAATTTTCAATTTAATCAAAATTTATAATTTATTTAATATAAAATTGCAAAATAATTCTTTTGTATAATAAGATGAAATGAATTTGATATTATTAATTAATATTTGTTAGATACGAAATCACATAATATTTAATCAAATAGTATTCTCATATTTTATTTTTTATAATTAATTAAATTAATAAAAGGTGGCTAATTCGCCTATAGGGTAACAACTTTTTGACCGATTTTGTTCAAAAGCTTCGTGTTACGTCCCAGGGGGAGTGCCTAACTTGAATATAAAATTTCAGCCTCATAGCTCTTTTCGTTCTTGAGATATTTTGTTCACAGACAGACAAACCATGTTGCGAAAACCACTTTTTTTGATTAAGGGGACCTCAAAACGTGTTTATCCATCAAAATCTCGACATCCGAATTTTTGACATGAATACTTTCTCTCTTTATATAAATATTAACATATAGAGGTAAGAGAAAGTAAAAATTGATTCAATTGTAAAAAATTCGCTTTTCGAATTAAGCCTAAATTCATTATTCTTTAACTCTTTCTCCCTTTAACTTTAAAAATTATTCAATCGAAATTATTGAATACGCTTTAAAAAGTTTTTGGTATAATAAACATAGAGATAGTACAAAGTTTAATTTAAAAAATAAAGAAATATGCACATATATTTGGAAAGGATATTGAAATTCTTCCACAACGAATTTACTTGTAGGTCTAGGACTATACTCTTATCAAAATAAAAAAGTAATTTTAAAAAATAAAGAAAACTTAGCTATATAAATATAAACAAACTCTAAGATTCGTCTGCTTGATCTTCTGTTCATGGACGTTTATTATAAATAAGAAGAATTGTATAAAAAAATTTTACCATAGTTCCATACGAAGGCTTAAAAATCTGGTGTGACTGGTCCCACCAGATTTTTTGTGTCGAGATATATTTAGTTTCCTCCGATATATTTGAATTCAAGATGTAAAATATTTATCTTTTGTTACCAAGTCAACCATTTCTCCTATTTTTCCTATGAAGTACAGGAGTAAAGTGGTCAATGGCAAAATGAGAATATACATTTTAAAGAGCATCTAATAAATAATTGATTTTTGAATTTTAATCAAAATCGTTAGAGCGAATTTTGAAAAAATTGAAAAAAAAAACTGAAAAACTGCTATTAACCCATCCTCAGGGAGTACATAGGGTGTCTATGTACCTGAGGATGGCTTATTGGCCCGAAATATATCGAGTTGAAAAATCTAACAATTCTTTCATTTTTTGACATGAATGCAATACTTTCTCTCTAAACATACAGGTATTGTAGGTAAGAGAAAATAAAAGCCGCGTTAATGGGGTTCAGGAGCGACGTCTAAACGTACTTTAAAAACAACTAGACTATTATACGGAATTTTTCAATGCGGTTTTTTTTTAATGAATTAAATTTATAAGAGATTATTGGGACATCCAGCTATAATTTTTTTAATGATTTATAAAAAAATTAAGGAAATTAATTTTTTTGTTATCAAGCCAATATAGAAAACCTTCTGTCCCAATAATCTTTAATTTTTTTTAATTTAAAAATGAATTTATTATTATTGATATTATTAATCACATATTAATTAAGAATTTTTTTTTTAAAAAAGCTTAGATGATTTATTTAAAAATCAACTGTCAAATTAGTTCAGCATTCTTGCAATAGATGGCAGGCTAGTCTAACAGATGATCCCGTAATAGTGTATATCTGGCCTATATTTATATATTTGTTGCTTTTATAAAAGATACATAATATATAGTAACATTTATAAAGTATTTATTGTTAAAAGATCAAAGAAAATCAACCAAATGCATTAAATATTATTAGTTACCATTCTGACATCTCTTGGCAAATTTTTGAATTACTTGATTTTTTGGGCATATTTTTTATGACACACAACGCCATCTTATCGGGAAAAACATGCGTAACACCTTCGCTCCTGTTCCGCCTTAAAGAACTTCGTTCTAAAAAACTGATATAAGACATCTATTTTTCTTAACTTCCATAATTAGACATGAAAAAATATTAGTATAAATTGCTTTAGTTTGATATTAGTATTATTGTTAATTTGAAAAGGGCTTGAGGACTTGGAGTGTGACCTTAGTAAAATTGATAATTCCCACAAGTAAATGTGCGTTAGTGTTAGTTTGACTTGGAAGGAGGATTTCCAATGGGACTTGGTTAACTTGAATCAAGTTGAACTCTTCTTGTTTGTTTGCCCAAATCTTCGGATCCCTCGCTATTATCCCGGCCTCTACTTCAAGCCATTAGGCTAAAATGATATAATAATTAAATATCTTAACTGAGCCGCTCGTTTAAATGATATTCATTCACTAAACGATTCTTTTTCTTGCTTGATTAACTGTTTGCCTACCACACCGTTGCTTCGCCCATTTTAAGATAACTTTATTACGAGATTGGTTTTTTTTTTTTTTTTTTTTTTCATCCTTATCATCTCATTAGCATTTTTATTTACTTTTTATATTATATTTATTGATTTTTTTAATTCATAAATTAAACCAAGAAAAGATTTATGAAGCTTAAAAGATATTATCATTATATACAAATAGAACTGTCTTAGAGCCCTAGCGAAGGGAGGGGGGGGATATAGGCTATAGTCGAAACCCACCCCACCCTCCCTGAAAATATAATATTAAAAAAAATAAATAAAGTAAAAATAGACAGAGGCATCCAAAAAATAAATAATATTTGAATATGCTTTGATTGATTGAATCATCCCGAAACGTTTTTGTTTTATTAAGAACCATCATCAGGTCATTAATTGAATATATTTTTTCTCAAAGTTAGCCATATGAACAATAGATATATATATAGTTGTTATTTATTTATATACCATGGTATATATACACACCCACACACACATTCATACAGTCTTTTTGACAACTTAGGCCATTTAAGACTTTGACGATAACCGTTATTGTTTATAATATCTATTGGGGGTCCAGGCATTTTTATTTAAGCCATTTAGTATCTAAATGGCTTAAATGAAATCATCGGACTGCCTGGGGTCCGAACCCGCGACGTTCGGTATAGAAGATAGGCACACTACCAACTACACCAAACCCGAGGACCCATGGTATATATGGACCCTGTTATGCATTAGTGTGTCAAACGCCAAAAAATTAAAAATTGAGTTAAGCACGGAATATTGTTTCAAATGCCATAATAAATAGTATTTTTTATGAAATATGTCCTAAAAAAAATGTATATTTAATGTTACTTGCACAATTGACAGTCTATATATGGACCCTCTTACGCATTAATGTGCGCCAGCTACTGAGTTTTGAAAAAATCAACATTAAAGTTTTTTGTTTTGATTGGATTATATATAATTTTTTTTGTCAATTGTGCAAGTAACATTAAATATAAATTTTGTTAGGACATATTTCATAAAAAATACTATTAATTATAGCATTTGAAACAATATTCCGTGCTTAACTCAATTTTTAATTTTTTGGCGCTTGACACACTAATGTGTAACAGGGTCCATATAAGCTTAGAAATATAAAAAAATAAAATTAATTATTAACAATTATATTTTAAGCAACTTACCAGGTTTATTCAATTAATGATTGAATAAGCATTCAGTTATTTATTTTTGGGAGGCTAATAACATATTTATTCCAAAAACAAATGACGTTTCGATCCTTTGCTGGGATCATATTTAAGCTTATTGTTTATATTAGAATAAAACACTACAACTCAGAGAAGAAAATTGAATGATGATCCCAAGGGATCGAAAAGTCGCTCATGTTTTGAATAGTATAATTTCCAAACTCCACCATTAAAAAAATAGAGCTCTATAAAATATGTAAAAAAATAAAACAATGAAAGAATCAGCGCTTAGTCTTTCTTTTATAGACAATGGAGATGTCGTAGTGATTGATAGAAGTGGTTATGGATTGGGCATCATTTAGCCTTCAGATAATATTATTGTAATCCCGAAAACGGCTTTACTAAAACATCTTTATTTTAGTTTACCTTTAGGCCTAATGATTAATGCTCCCATTGTATTCTAGTAAATAATTATTAAATTACACGATATCACTCTATGATTGATGACGAAGACACGCCTATAGCTATTTTGGATAACAATTTATTATTCCATTACCCTTTCTCTTTAAGTAGATGGTTTAATTAAGTCACCCATAACAAACTTTTGTTTCTCTAAGACGTCAGTCCAGCGGCTAGTTGCCCTATTCCGATACAATGGTCAGTTTGAAAATTGGTTTTCGTAGAGTTAGAAACTCTAAGATTAGCTTCTAACATTATATGAGAGAAATTTTGGGCACAAGAAATGTTATTCTTGTTTTGTCGGTGTGATTAATTCTTGTCAATCTATTCATTTTATATAGAAAAATTATTAATCTATATATGGCTAAATACGGGAGTAGTTTTGTACAGTGAGCGTCTCAATTAAGTCCCCACCTGATAGCTTTAGCCTTAAGTATATGGTGTATAGAGAAATAATTTTAATAACCGAAAAGGTAAAACGTAAAATCTGGTAAATGATTTTTTTTTTACTTTTTCAAATATATTATTTCACTATTTACCACAAACTATACCATATGCTTAAGGTGAGGTGGGGACTTAATTGTGGCGCTCACTGTACCATATCTCGAGTTGGCAAAATCATCGTCCACTTTTTCACTAAAATCAACGAGATAGAGGGTCTAAATGGCCGAAAAAGACCTTAAAAAAAATAAAATTTTAATACTTGTATATCGGTGGAAACTAAATATATATCGACACAAAAAAAATCTGTTGTGAAAAGCACAGAACACAATTTATCGAAGATTTGAGAAAGTTTTACTTTGCGACCAGTCACACCAGATTTTTTATTCTGAATTTGATCTGATCAGACGTTATGCTGGTCGAAATAGAAGAAATTGTGAATTTTTTACTTTCTCTTACCTATATGTAAGTCTATATGCTAATATACATATTTAGAGAGAAAGTACCGGTATTGGTTTCATGTCAAAAATTCGATGACGAGATTTTGATGGATATATACTAGGAACCGACCGAATATTCGGTTTCGGTTACGGTTTCGGCCAGTTTCGGCCAAAAATCATGGTTTCGGCCGTAGTTTCGGTTTCGGCCAAAAAGTGGCCGAACCTTTCGGCCGGCCGAAACCAGAGTCTGAAAAAATGGGATGAGACTCGCATGCAAAAAAAAAAAAAAAAGGTCAAATAATTTGCACTTGAGAGAGAAAAAAATTTAGTCTCCCTAAAAAAAAAAGGTAAAATGATTTTCACGGGAGGGAAAAAAAAAATTCAAAAAAAAAAAAAAAAAGGTAAAAATGAAAAAAATTTTTATATGAAATACAAGTTTCGGTTTCGGGTTACGGTTTCGGCCGAAACTAAGGTTGAGGCCGAATATTCGGTTTCGGTTTCGGTTTCGGCTGAAAATCTTGTTTCGGTCGGACCCTAATATATACGTTTTGAGGTCCCCCGAGTCCAAAAAAGTTGTTTTCGCGATATGGTCTGTCTGTGTGTGTGTGTGTGTCTGTCTGGATTCAATTTAAAGCATGAAGAAATTGAGCTAGGATGTTGAAATTTTATATTTAAGTTAGTCACCCCCCCTAGGGCGTGAAAATAAGCTTTTAATCAAATTCGGCCGAAAAGTGCTAGTACTTTACTGACGTACTTTTTCACTTTTTTTTTATTTTCTTAAAATTCGCTAAAATCAATTATTTTTTAGATGCTCTTTAAAATGTACATGTATATTCTCATTTTGTCATTGAAATTCTTCTGAAGACCACTTTACTCTTGTACCCCATAGAAAAGAGGAGAAATGGTTGCCATGGTAACAAAATATAAATATTTTCCCATCTTTATAAATTTTACATCTTGAATTCTAATATATCGGCGGAAACTATCAATAAATATATGTCGACACGAAAATTCTGGTGTGACTTAGCTTCGGTAATTCGAAAGTTGTGTGCTGGCGACAGTCACACCAGATTTTATTTTTGAGAAAAAAAAAAAAAAGAGTGAAAGTAATTTTTGTTTCTAATAAATAATTTTAATAATTATTATAAACTTTTATTCTGAATATTATTCACTGTCAAATACAATATCAAAAAAAATTCAATTTAATGTATAAAATCAAGTTTGAAAGATCTAGGGAGGGAGAGAACGGTAAAGGACTCTTTGTCCAGCATTTCCTTAAAAATTGACCCTTTGTTTATTTTTCCTTTCAGTCTAATTTTATGCATGTATCAAAAAAATATTGTTACAATCCTTTGACGTTAGCGATATTAACCCTGTCAATGGTTTTTTTTTAGTCTTTTTTAAATCCTTAATAGTCTGAAATAAAAATCAAAGTCAAGATTTAATTAAATGAAATAGATGCTTTTT
>JAKCPI010030356.1:0-41203 GCA_023213315.1 Euborellia annulipes
AAAAATTTATTAACTTTAAAGAAGTTGATCGGAAATAACAATTCCACAGTTCAAGCAGTAGCGTAATTTCAACGTTTCGAGGAGGGATACTTTTTTTTCTTCAAATTTTTCAAATCTCAAATTTGGTCATAAAGCATATTTAATTAAATTAATTTAATAAATATACCTGTAGATATTTTGAAATTTTATATTTGTAATTATTATAAAATTTAAAAAAGATAAGAACCCTAGGGGGGAGGAAACGCCCCCTGCCCTTTGAAATGACGCCTCTGTTCAAAAATCGGATGGTGACCACTTTTTCTAGTTATAAGAGATTAATAATATATAAATTGAAATTGGTCCCTGTGAATATTTTTGATTTTAATATCGGCCAAATCAGCCAAATAAAAAACACTTATAACTTTCTCGACTCCGGAGAGGTTTCGAGATATTTTTAAGATCAGCCCATATCGATATCTAACATAAAGGTAATAATTAAATAGTAAGATGTTCAAGTCTGAATTCAATTTGGTCATCTTCAGTTATTGGGAATTATACAGATAATGCGTGCACATGTGATCAAACCACGATTTTTCAATAATAAAATTTATTTGCTTCATACAAAATTAGATGGTTCTTGTGCCCAAGCTCAGAGATCTCTGAGCTTGGATTTGGATAATAATAATATAAATCTAATAGTTAAAATAAATTTGAATTCATATGGCATATACTGTACTATTTAATGACTACCTTTATGCTATATTTCGATATGGGCTGATGATGAGACATTAAATCTCTCGAAACGCCTCCGGAATATAAAGTCTTTTTATTTGGTTGAACCTGCCCTTATTTATATCAAATCATATTTAATTACAGATTGACAACGAAATCACAAAATATATATTTTTTTAGATTTCTGATAGGTGAAAATACCATCCAGATGGGATAGGCAGATGTGTCGAACATCCGAAACGTCTTCGAGCAGAGATTAGAAACTTTATTGGTTGCCTAAACTTTCAAATATCGAAAATGAATCAAATGAATCTTCCTGGTCGCATTGGACATCCTATCCCTATTTTCACTCTCGCAAACTCTTGGGGTTATCCGTAATTCATTAAAAGCTTCTTCAACCCTCTGACGGAGTGGATCAATGAGAATATTCAAAGTTTTAGGTGTTGCTGAAGAATAGTTTTTTTAACTAAACTCTACTATTATACTTGATAATGGTTAAAAGAATAACAAGATAAATTAATAATTCAAGAGGGAGTTAGATATACGATTTTTAGAGTAAATTAATTAATAAGGTATAAAAGAATAATTAAAATTTTTAAGTATTAATATTATTAAATATCAATGGAGAAAGGGACTAAAGTCCCCAGAACTTCATCTGTATTCATTAGGAGTATATTATATTTATACAGTACAAGGGCGTTATTAACACCCCCGCAGACCCCACAATGCGAGGAAGGGGCGCAGCAGGGCAAGGGGCTCAGAGACCCGGGCGCATAAAAAATATATAAAATTTAAAGTGTACTAAAAACATTATCATCAAAATAAATTTTACAATTCATTAAGATATCTTAATAAAACTGTTTCATAAATAACACTGCTCAACAGTGAAGTTTTTTCCGGAGTATTATGAGCTATTCTTGAGTATGTGGGTAGCGCTGATTCAAAAAATTCCATCAGTTTTGCCCCAACAGACATTGCTTTAGAAATATAGAGAAAAATAAATTTTAATAAAAAATTTGTACTGAAGCGGTTCTAATTTTGAATTTTCAAGATTTTTTTAAGGCGTCGCCCCTTAAAAATATGCAGATAGTTACAATCTGAGATGATTTAGTGGTGCAAAACACGGCAAAAAGTTTAGAAAAAACAAATATTTTTCTGTTTTTTTTTTTAATTCTGGATACCCCTAAAGTTTTTTTTACCATCCCTGTATCGTAAATATTTCATTCAGGGATGGGAAAAATTGTATTAGGGGTGACCAAGTTAAAAAAAAAAAAAATTGTAAAAATTCGGCTTTAGGCCGTTTGAGGCACCACTAAAAAATAAAAAGTATTTAAATTTAAAATTTTTGAAATTCTATATTTACAATTTTTTTTTTTTTTTAGGGGGTGGGGCGACATTCTTGTACATGCATGGGGTGCCAATAAATGTAGTTACACCTCTTATACAGTGTTTAATAAAAACAATAAGATTGCCATTGGGGATTATTTGAATTTTTTCATCATTATCGGTTTTTGTGTAATTGACAAGTGAAGATGAAATAATTCCATTATTGCTCTATTTTCACAATAAAAAAAAGACGATGATATGGAGAAAAAGAGGAGGATAAACAAGATCATTGATTTTGATTTCGGGAACGGAGTTTTTTTTTCTCCCTTTTTACTTTCTCTACCGTATCACTTCTGTTTGACCGAATGGACCTTTTCATCTATTAAATCGATTCTCATTGATTGAATGCTTTTCATGTAACATTTCAGATAATATACTGATAATTTCCATTAAATATATTAAAATGAAAATATGGAAAATGTATAGAGAGAGGTCACTGATCATTTTAAACAATATACAACGAATCTATTGATATTAAGGTTTGCTCAGGATTTTTATTCAAAAAAGTGTTAGAATAAATAGGGATGGGGTCTAAATGGCCTTAGATGCCGAGAGGGACCTTAAAAAAAAAAAAAAAAAAAAAGTGTTAGAATTTTTTTCTTTGTTTAGGAAGAATTGTTACTGATTATGGCCCGGTGCAAACGCTGCGTTAGCAAACGTGTCGCAAGCCTTGAAAAATATTGGTTCCAATTGCATAGGGCACGCACAACAGAGAGAAAAGGACATGTCTGCACAGTGCAAATGGAACCAATATTTTTCAAGGCTTGCGACACTTTTTTGTGATGCAGCGTGTTCACCTAGCCTTTGATATCAATTGACGTTTAGAGTAGATGAATGTTTTATCTATGAATGAATTTTAAAAACTATGCTAAAAATAAATTTTAAAAATAATATAACAGAATAAAAAAGATGTTATTAAATTATTGTCAGTATCTTGTCTGTATTTTTCCATCGTAATAATTAAATATTTTCTTCCTTCTTTGAAAAAAATAAAGGAAAAAGTTTTTTGTCTTATTTTTATGAGATAAATTTTATACATTTTTTTGTTGAAGATATTAAATTCACTTTGTTAAGATAAAAGGAAATTTAAATAAAAATCTTTTTTATTATTAAATGAAAATATTATGAATAAATCTTTCTATTTGCATATCAGCATTATATCAACTTTCGATGAGAGTTGACTCGCTTTATTGTCTATTTGCAAAATCATTGATATATTTAATTGATTAATGACTAGGTTTATTTAAAGATGTTTTGGGAAGAACAATTTTAAATGTGAACAACGACGTTTCGGTTCAAATTTATTCAACCATCCACAGGTATTCGAGAGCTGTCATATGTGAATGAATAATATTTATCATCATATGTTGATGTACTCGTTGAAAATTTTTAAAATATAAATCTTACTATTCGACCAATTCCATGGCGTAGAAACGTTAGAAGTAGACTAATATTACTTCTAATATTTCAAGATAGCAAGATTTATATTTTTTAAATTTTCAATAAGTCTACACATGGGCGTAGCCAGGGGGAGGCAGGGGGGCCGTTGCCCCCCCCCCTGGCTGGTCCTAAAAATTAAAAAAAAAACAAGCAAATATATATTTTTCCCATTGGGAATTTTTTTTTAACACCCCAATCCACTACATTAATTTAATTTTTTTTTTTATTTAAATAAATAATTAATAATCTATGTATATATTAATTGCAAACCCCCCTCTCGCCCTAACGAGGGGTTGGCCCCCCCCCCTAACAAGAAGTCTGGCTACGCCCATGAGTCTACATCATCATATGATGAAATATATTGTACATTCACATATGACAGCTCTCGAATACCTGAGGATGGTCGAAAAAATTTGGACCGAAATGTCATAAATTTGCGAGTTTTATTGGTGTAAAGACACCACTTCCTGGCATTGTTCGCATCGTCAATCACAGACACTTCCTCGCTCAAGAACAATTTTAAATATTATTTATTTACAACATTGCATAACAAAATACCTCTAGTTTTAAGAAGATAAAAACAAAGGCAAAGATAATACACATATTGATTAAAATTTAAAGATTTTCTTCTCAATTAGGAATGATAAAATTTACTAGTCACAAATTGTTTTAAACGATATGGACCGAGAGTTCTATAACATAAAATAATTGTAATAAGCTACGAGAAGTTATGAACTCTGATGTCTAAAAATAATGAATGAAAAGCCCGAATCTTAATTATTAATTTGACGAGTCGAAGCAGGGTCTACTTCCCCACCATTGAATATTCAGGACACCTCCGATCAACAGCATTGTTTCTTGTTTACTAATACTCAGTTATACAAGTTTAAAGGGATCACGATATAAAATTCCCAATGCTGAGAGAAATTTAGAGTTTTGGCCTGAGCGATGCAAAATTCTTGATTATTACGAATTGCAAATTAAGACTAAGAATTTTTTAAGACCAAAAATTGAGACTCATCACCAGAATTTATGTAAGACATAAAATGTCCTTTTATAATAAAGGAAGATAGAGGTAAGTATTGCGTTTGTAGTGACAAAGACAAGACTTCAAACAAAACATTTCAATAAATATCAAAAGATATGAATTTTTTTTTTTTATTAATCAACAATTCTTAATACTTTTATTAGATAAAGCTTGATCTACGATTCAGAAATTCACTACCGTCAATTCAATTGAAATAAAAAGGCATGGGGTCTAAACGACAAGATCTTAAAAAAATTATATTCATTCGAGTTGATCAAGAGAAGAAATTTCGTTTTTTTTTTTTTTTCAAACAAAGCCTAAGAAAAACAAACTCTAGTATAATATTTCAACGTAGTATATTTTGAAAATAATAAAATAACACTGTTATTGTTTTTCAAGCGAAATTATAACAATGTTTTTTCAAGTTGCGTCTTGAAGGAAATTACCAATGAAATTTCAATACATGTTTTTTTATAAATTCTAATTATTACCATTAAAGAAAAAAAATATTTTATTGTTAGAAAAGGAAGGTGTCTGTCGGGACTTACTCTGAATATAGACGGCTCGCCGGCTAGAGAGCAACTGACGGCGCCGTTGCGTCGCTTCTCTTCTCCAGTCTCCCTGTCGACGCGTGCGCCTTTCATGATTTCCCTCAGCTGTTTACCACCTAAAAAACAAAAAGCATCATTTACCTGACCAATTATAATCATTCATCTGATGTTTCGGAGAGTCTTTAGTTTATTTTTCTCATTCATCACTACTGAAGGCTTGTTATTTTTTCTAACATTCTTTTTTTAACAATGAGATGGAGAAGAATTATACAAATAAATTATTTCCCAAATAACAATACATCTGTACTTTTTTTTTCATTTGAATAAAAAGAAATGGGCTATTCGCTCTCGGGCTTGGTGTAATTGGATAGCGCACCTACCTTGTA
Source organism: Euborellia annulipes (assembly GCA_023213315.1). Taxonomy (NCBI): domain Eukaryota; kingdom Metazoa; phylum Arthropoda; class Insecta; order Dermaptera; family Anisolabididae; genus Euborellia; species Euborellia annulipes. The sequence goes on from JAKCPI010030356.1 coordinate 5,502, forward strand.
TACCAAGGGTCGCGGGCAGTCTAATGATTTTATTTAAGTCATTTGGATACTAAAATGGCTTAAATAAGAATGCCTCGGCCTCGATATATATACTGTATATATAAATATATTCATAATAACGGTTATCGTATAAAGTCTTATATGGCCTAAGTTGCCGAAGACTGTGTGTATGTGTGTGAATATGAAAAAATGTGAAAGTGTGTGAATGGGCTATTAAATGCCTAAAAAGACCTTAAAACAAATTTAAAAAAAAGACTAAACCTATCTACTCACGAAGAAGGGATTTAGTTTACAAAAGCTTATGAGATCATCTTGTTTTATAGATGGGAAGAAAACATTTATTACATATAGTAGAACCTCGATAAGTTAAAGTTCAAGGGAAACGGTTAGAAATTTGAGTTATCGAGTTTTTTACTTATCGAGAGTTGCCCCCCCCCCAAGGGCTCTGATTTTTATAAAATTTTATATTATTCTAAATAAAATACTCCAAAATACATCTACGAGTATACAAACTGTACAAAATTAAACAATTAATTAAATTAAATATGTTTTGGCCAAATTTGAGTACCCATTTGTAAGTAAATTTTAAGAAAAAAAAAATGTTGCCCCCCCCAAGAAAAAGTTGAAATGACGCCACTGCACTCAACTAATGGAGAAGTCGATGCCTGTTTGCGCTTTCTTTAGAAAAAGATCAAAATAGCAAGTCCCATTTTATAAAAAAATGCGGGGTCGGCGGGCCTCTCTCTTTCCCTCCAACCCAATCATACGTTTTTACGACCCGAAGAAATAAGACAGGCCGGCCCGTCGCACGGCCTGACGCCTGTTGAAAAGAGGAAGGGAAAGACAGACATTTAAAGAAGTGAAGGACTGCCTGTCCCAGCTCGGGCAGCTCGTGGTCGCGGTCGGCCAAAAAGTACTAGTATTTTACTGATGTACTTTTTCAGTTTTTTTTTTTTTTTTTTTTTTTTTAATTTGCTCCAACGATTTTTTTTTTTAAATTCATAAATCAACTATTTTTTAGATGCCCTTTAAAATGTATACTCTCATTTTAAAGTTGAAATGTTCTGAAGACCACTTTACTCTTGTTCGAAATGGTTGCCATGCTAACAGAATTTAAATCTTTTTTTTATTAGATTAAAATTCATATAAATCAATTATTACTTAGATGCCCTTTTAAAAAGTATATTAGTAATATTTTGTGAAAATTGTTTGAAGTACACTTTGATGATGTAACACTGTTAATTCAGTTTTTTATTTATTTTTTTTTTATTAATTTGATGAATATAATAAAAATAGAAAATAATTTTATTTTTTTATTTTTTTTATTTCTGTCTTTAATTGTTTCTGAGAAAAATGGATTACGTCACTATTTGTTTCTCTCTTTCTATTTGGGTGAATAAATCTCAATGCATTAATTCAATACATTTTATTTACTTTTCACTTATGAAATGCAAGTGGCCAAGTAGAAAACCAAGGTGCTATGGAAAACTAAATATATCTCGGCACAAAAAATCTGGTGTGACCCGCACGGTGCACAACTTTCTCTTACTGAAGGGTAAGAGAAAGTTGTGTGCTGTGCGCAATCACACCAGATTTTTTTCAGAGGACTCGGGCCCCGTAGATTCATTCCCTCTGTCCCTGGAGGCCCTGGACATGGGATACAAAAAATACTTAAATAATATTCTTTGTATTTATTTTACTAGTTGGTGCAAATAAATGTGCATGTGAATCTCTCATATATCGTTTAATATCTCTAGCTAAAGATAAATTTCTAATTTCTATCTAATATCTAAAGACATTGTTATAGATGAAGCATGTTATAAGAATATTATACGATTAAAAAAAAACAAAAACAATATTATGGAATAATTTTCAGTATTCCATAAATAATTTCAAAGAATTCATTTATTCGATGATCTACCAAATGGCAGATGAATGAATAAATAACACAAATGTAAAAGGATTGATGGAAATACCTGGATATGTAAAGTGGAAGTTGGAATTAAGGAACAAAAGGCTTCGTTGATGAATGATGATTTTCAAGCGACAGCCATGTTGGTTAGATTCCCATCTCGGAGGCGCGAGAGCAAAGAGTAGTTACTAGCTCAAGGCTTCTTGGCCTACTGCTGACCCCAAGTGCTGAGCGGAGGTGACAAGACGCCGCCGGCTCAACAAATAATCACGTGATCCCAAAGCTGCAATCCTATTGGTTCAAATATTTTTAAACAATCAACTTTTAAATAATTTAGAATTAATAAGTTATTTATTGAGAATAAAAACAAAAATAAAATGAGTAATAAAGTAATATTGATTATTACTGTAATATAAAAAAATAACTATATTTTTATTAGGTAGGCCTACGTATATAATCTAATATATATTTTATTGATATTAATTTAATATTTTGTAAATAGTAAATGTCATACTTTCTCTTACCTCTATTGATGTAAATATATAGAGAGAGAAAGTAGGCTATTGATTTCATGTCAAAAATTCGATGTCGAGATTTTGATGGATATACACGTTTTGAGCTCCCCTGAATCCAAATAAGTGGTTTTCGCAACATGGTCTGTCTGTGAGTCCGTGTATCTGTGTGTGTGTTTGTGAACAAAATATCTCAACAACGATAAGAGCTACGAGGTTGAAATTTTATATTTAAAATATGCATCTCCCTGGAACGTGACATGAAGCTTTTGAACAAAATCGGCCAAAGAGTACTAGTACATTACTGATGTACTTTTTCAGCTTTTTTTCGATTTTCTCAAAAATCTCTCTAACGATTTTGCTTAAAATTCAAAAATCAATTATTTTTTAGATGCTCGTTAAAATGAATATTCTTATTTTGCTCTAAAAATTGTTTGAAGACCACTTTACTATTGTACTTCATAGGAAAGATAGGATAAATGTTTGCCATGGTAACAAAATATAAATATTTTCCTATGTTTATCAATTTTACATCTTTTTTTTTATTTTTTATTTAGGGTCGGGGCTCCAATTTTACATTTTGAATTTTAATATGCTGGCCAAACCTAAATATGTCGACAAAAAAAATCCGGCACAGAACACAACTTTCTCTTGCCAAAGGTTGTGTGCTGTGCGAACAGTCACACCAGATTTTTTTAATATCTTTTTTTTAATGAGCGATTTAGGGTTAGACACAAAAGGTCCGAACTCTCTCAGAGGGATAAATTTCATGAAAACAATTTTAATTTTTCATTATAGATTCAGAAGTTTTTTTTTTTTTAAACATTCTCACTTTTTTCTCATTCACACTCAAACTCACACACACATTCACACAGTCTTTTCGGCAACTTAGGCCATTTAAGACTTTTGACGATAACCGTTATGAATATATATTATTATTTGGAGTCCAGGCATTCTTATTTAAGCCATCTGGTATCCAAATGGCTTAAATAAAATCATCGGACTGCCTGGGGTCCGAACCCGCGACGTTCGGTATAGAAGGTAGGCACGCTACCGACTATTCCAAGCCCCGTGGGCTATTCAGAAGTTCCTAGCCCAGGGATGTATCCTCCCCCCTTTCTCTGCCCCTCTTGTTGATGGTGGGATAACATCACTAAAATTCACTGGGACGGATTTTTTCATTGCGAACTCATTCTTTGTTGTTCCATAGAAATACAAGACAAGCGAATTTTCGCGATGTGATCTGATGCGGCTCTTCCGTTTTAGAATGTGCTTAGCTTAAATTATACTTGAAGTTTAATCACTTTTAATAATGAACAAATTTTCTAAATGTAAATGATGGATAATGGCTTTTATCTACAATCCTTTTGTTATTCCCGCAAGGAGAGAGATATTTCATAATTTGTTGAATTATTCTAACCACATACAAAGAAGTTAAAGTAAACCATTAAAATTATAAATAAAAACCCATCTCCAATTAATAAACTCTACTACAAAGATCAAAGAGGGAATTTATAATTAAGCACTCTTTGTTTCCTATGGTTAAGTGATAAGCCAAATGAGGGACCATTAAATCAAAACCCGAAGAGAAAGACCAAACTTGTAGATCAGCCCCTGTATGGAACCGCTAGAGTCAATTGCACAGTGTCTCTGTGGGTGTTGGAGGTGTGTGCGGGGGCTCTAGCAACGCGGGGCTCTTAGCAACGCATGGATCGATCCCAGCGCCGCCTATACGCCTACGCACAGAACCACCATTGTAAAAGGAAGGATTACACTCCGAATTATTTACTAAAACAAGAGTAAACAATGAAAATACACGTTGAAACGAGTCTGGCTTATAAAAAATAATTTTGTTTTTTATCTAATATTAAAAATTTGATGTCGAGATTTTGACGGAGGTACACGTTTTGAAGACCCCTGAGTCTAAAAAAGAGCTTCCTCCAAATGGTTATCTGTGTGTGAAGAAAATATCTAAAGAACGAAAACAGCTGAGAGATTTGATACTTATGCAACAAGAAGCTTTTGAATAAAACCAATCAAAGGATACTAATACTTTACAGATGTACTTTTTCAGTTTTTTTTTTTTCTATTTTCTCGATTTTGATTAAAATTCATGAATCAATTATTTATTAGATTCTATTTACCAAATGGCTTGCAATTTAAGCAATTCACCTCCCATTTATTCCCGTGACCTCATCTCTTCTTACTCTTTGTTCCCATAACCATCTGTGGTGATTGGAATAAATTACCTGCCTCTATTTTTTCCAAAACTTACTATCTCCAAACCTTCAAATCTAACTTCAACAAGCATCCACTTACTGTTGCATCTCTCACAGTCAGTTCAGTCTCTCCCCATCCACTATTCCCTCCTGATGTGTGGTCAAATTCATAATCTACAATCGGGAATGGGAAAAATAATTAGAATTTTACCAGAAATTTCCTTTCAGTCTCTTTCTCCACCACTAACCGAGCGCCACTCTTCTTTCACTTTTCATTGGTACGCCTTCCCTCGGCTGCCAGGCATCGCGCCTCATAAAGAATTGATGCCTATCTCCAGGCGCTCAGAATCCTCTGAATCCAAAGAAGTGGTTTGTGCAACATTGTCTGTCTGACTGTGTGTGTGTGTTCAATTTAAAGTATGAAGGAATTGAACTATAAGGTTGAGTTAAGTTAGGCACCTCTCTAGAGAGTGAAAATAAGCTTTTAAAAAAATCGGCCAAAAAGTACTAGTACTTTACTGGTGTACTTTTTTACCTTTTTTTAGATTTTCTGAAAATTCGTTTTAAGGTGCGCGTCTCGAAAAACGGTTAGAACTCTATTGACTACCGAGTTACTCGAGGCGGCAAGAGATGGCGTTAGTTTTTCCCATAGGAATACAAGGGATTTTATTCCATTTCATTCTAGAGTTCCAGATAATTAATTAAAGGCAAAAAATTAATTATTCTTTAACACAATGATTACTAATTTAATTATCTACAACTTATAGAGCTCCTTTTTTTTTTATTTAGGGTAGGGCTACTCGGCCATCCCTTACAATACATACATATAAAATTACAAAATATCAATATAAAATAAAATCAATAAAAATACAATAATAAAACAAAAATTTTTTTTTTTTTTTTTTAAACATTCACACTTTTTCTCATTCACACTCACATTCACACAGTCTTTTCGGCAACTGAGGCCATTTAAGACTTTTTACGATAATCAGTATGTTTAATATATCAATTGTGGGGTCCAGGCATTTTTATTTAAGTCATTTGGTATCCAAATGCCTTAAATAAAATTATCGGACTGCCTGGGGTCCGAACCCGAGACGTTCGGTATAGAAGGTAGGCACGCTACCAACTACTCCAAGCCCCTTGGGCAAAACAAAATTAAAATAATAAAAATACAATAATAAAAGAAAATTTAAACAATAAAAATACAATCTCCTTTTTTTTTAATATCATCTATTTAATGAGATATTAATCTAAAAAAAAAAAATGTTTTTTTTTTTAAATTTGAGGTCGATAGCTTCAAAATTGTGGCCGCTGGAAACTCGCAAAATTAGCACTCCGAGACGCGCACCTTAACGATTTTGATTAAAATTCAAAAATCAATTACTTTTTAGATGTTCTTTAAAATGTATATTCTCATTTTGCTATTGAAATCTTTTGAAGACCACTTTACTCTTGTACTTCATAGGAAAGATAGGAGAAATGGTTGCCATGGTAACAAAATATAAATATTTCCCCATGTTTATAAATTTTACATCTTAAATTCAAATGTACCGAACGGCCCTCGGAGCTTGGTGTAGGGGTTAGCGTGCTAACCTAGTTTACCAAAAGTCGCGGGTTCGGACCCCAGGCAGTCCTATGATTTTATTTAAGCCATTTGGATACCAAATGGCTTAAATAAGAATGCCTGTACCAATATATATATATTATACAAACAACGGTTATCGTATAAAGTCTTAAATGGCCTAAGTTGCCGAAAAGACTGAGTGAATGGGAAAAAAGTGTGAGAGTTAAAAAAAAAAGTACCGAACTGTCGGAACCTGAATACATGTATATGTCGACAAAAAAAATCTGGTGAGAACAGATTTTTATATTGTGTAGGCATCTTGATGTCCAGGGCAGTGCTACTTAAAGTAGTGGGCCACGACCCCCTAGGGAGCTATGAACCCGCAGGGATGTGGGGGGGGGAGCGCGCGAAGAGTCGCAAATGTTACAACATACTAATTAACCATGTTTATTTTTTTCACACTTTTACTATTAACATTAGTAAATGCATGCATTGACTAGTATGTGTATGCATATACAAAATTCAAAATTATTAATAGTTTTTTAACCAAACAATTAATAAAACATAGGGGGGGGGGCGTTAGATATTGACTTGGGTTCCAAGGGGGCTTCAAAAAGTTTAGGTAGCACTGACCTAGGGTATCGTATTGCAGATGCCAGGGGGAATTCTGGTTGGCTCACTAATTTAGTAAAAATATTAAACAGAATTTTAATTCAAATAAAGAAAGAATTATAAAAATGTTTTCACTAAATATCCGTCTGTTTGGGCATCTTATATTTTGCACTGTATTGTTGTGATACTGGTTAAGGCGTTCAATCGAAAGGCCAGGATTCTATTGCCGGCTGTATATTATTGTTCGGAGATTTTATTTATTAAAACAAAATCAGTTCGGCGATTGTGTTGATAGGCCTACTCTGTGTGCCGTGTCTGTATAGTGGTGCCATCAGTGGCTTGTATGGAAACTAGTAAACATATTGCAGACTCATGTAAGAGATCGTTCCTGCAAATAATTGCATATTTTCATTATTATTATTATTATCATCAGATAATTCAAAATATATTATTTCTGGATTTAAAAAAAAGCAAAATTATTCGTTTTTGGAGCGGCTTCTACTGAAATAAAAAAAATTATGGAAAAAAAAATATTCAATAAAATAATATTTAAAAAATTAAGCATTATTGTAAAATTAATATTTATTAATTCAAACCCTGAGAGAAAAACTAAAATGCTGGGCCTCCATAAAAATTATTTTTCAAACGTATTATTTCTTTCTTTATATGTTGAAAGAATGTTATGAAATTAAAACAAACATTTCGCTTCTTTATTTGACACTTTTTAGAAATAAAAGCGTTTTTTTATTTTAAGAATTAAATCAATCTATAAAATTTAATATTCCATTTCTTACCTGACATTTATACCAAGATCTTTTTTGTTATTTATAACAACAGCTTATTTTATATGCGGAAAAGAATTGTTTTCTTTACTATATGTAAGTGTAATGACCTCGATTTCAATAAATGAGTGAAATTCAATATCAAAAACATTCTAAAAGCTGAACATTGACCCAATATGTTAGATAAATCCCTTTGAAAATAATAGATAGAGAATAGTCCTCATTAGTAAGCTTCTGTTAACGGCGAACAGTGGCTAGCGTTTACCAGAAATGTTTTATCTCTAAGCTTTCTTGACGTATGTGATAACGCTGATAAATAGATAACCACTTCAGTTTGTGAATTTCAGTGACAAGTGGATATAGCTATTTAGAATCTTAATCTGTTGATGATTATAAATTACAGTGGTAGGGATAATATTAATAAACTCCTTTTGAAAAGGACTCCGTTTCGAAATGATTAATAAATATTACTTGCAGTGTGGATTATTTCTTCATTTAGTACATATACTAAATAATTATGTCATCTTGATATGGTAATTTATATAGAAATAATAATTTTTAATTAAAAAGTAACTATGAATGAAGGCTTATTTAATATCGGCCGACATAGGGGGAAAATCTGGAATTTTTTGTTTGACCTCTTTTTTTTATCGTTTTTCGTGAATAAATATTTTTTTATTACGCATTTCATTTTAAAAAGCTCAATTTTTCTATGGCGTTAGGACAATCACAAAATTTTTTTAAATAAAATATATATTTTTGAAAGTTGCTATAGTCTCAGATGTGAAAAGAGATTCAAAAGTCAAAATTTCAAATAAAGAAGAACAAACTATGGACCTAACTAGAGACCTATTGAATTTGAATATTATATTTTTATTTATTTTGACTTCTTTTTTTCATAATTCTTTTTTTTTATAATTCAAGAGGAGTATTTCGCTTCCTGACCTGGGTACTGAAATTTATTATTTTAATTTTAAAAAAATGCTTTTATTTAAATAGACCTAAAAAAAAGGAGAAATAATTTTGTTAAAATTGTTGAATATTTATTACTTAAAGTAAAAGCGTGGGGCGCACATTGATAGCTTAAGGAATAGAATATTCTTAGAGCCTCGGAATCGCTTCGAAGCGCCCCAAGCTTTTATTTTAAATAGTAAATATTCAACAATTTTAACAAGAACAATTAAATTATTTCTCTTTTTTTAGTTCAATTTAAATAAAGGCATTTTTTTAAAAAAGTTTTATTTTTATATTTTTATTTAAAACTATTTAGTCTTTTTTTTTATTATAGATAGAGTATTAAAAAATCTGGTGTAACTGGTCGCACAGCACACAACTTTCTCTTACCTTCGGAATTCGAAAGTTGTGCTCTGTGCTTGTCACACCAGATTTTTTTTGTGTCGAGATATATTTAGTTTCCGTCCGTACAGTACATTTGAATTTAAAAACCATTTGTTTATTTATATTTTGTTTTTGTTTGGGGTCGTAATTTGCGAGTTGTACGCAATTCAATATGCAAAATTTTTATTTTTTATAACGAATATTATTTCGGGCTCTAGAAACGGCGAGATGAGGGGAAGTGGCGCCTGCACCTCCCCTCCAGGCATTGTCGCTGGCGAGAGATGAATCTATTTTTGGAAAAGCAATTAAACATTTTCTTATTTGTAAAAACATTCTAATTCTCAAATCTTTCGTCTAATTAAAGTGATTCATTAGTCTAAGAGAGAATGATTTCATTTGTTGTAAAGTAACAATAAATAATGCTCTCTCTTGGATGAGAGAGACAAATAAATAATAGTAAAAAACGTATAGTATTTATTCTTTACTATTTTATGCACCTATTATTATCTTTTCAAAGAGAACTCAATCTATTTCAAAAAAATCTGGTGTGACTGGTCGCACAGCACGCAACTTTCTCTTACCTTCGGTAACCGAAAGTTGAGTTCTGTGCTTGTCACACCAGATTTTTTGTGTCGACATATATTTACTTCTAATTATTATACTATGATATTAATTATTTATGAAAAAGATAGATATTCTCTGAGTCTTGATATATTATTTATTTTATTGATTAGCATATTGTTAGGACCTTCTTATTTAACACGTCACAATCCATTTGTAGAAAACTTTGAGGACATTCTTTGAGGAGCCTTCATCCATTTGAAATAAAGATTGATATAGAAAAAAATTACATTTCCTTATATAAAAGAACAAGACCTCATTTAAATTTAAATTGAAGAAATGCAAAAAATTTAAAATAAAAGTTAATTTACTACATTTAATACAGTTTTTGCATTAATCATTATATTGATAGGATTGATAGGTAGACATTAGGTATGGTGAATATTTTTATTTGAGATAAATGCCTTTAAGGCTTCTAGTTCTAGCCGTATGGATACCACGATTAGCTTTAATTATGAAGAAGGGGAAAGTATTGCAATGATTTTTTTAAAGGCTATTTTGAGGTTTTTTTTTTTTTTTTTTTTAAAAAACATTCACACTTTTTCTCATTCACACTCACATTCACACACACATTCATACAGTCTTTTCGGCAACTTAGGCCATTTAAGACTTTGACGATAACCGTTGTAGAGAATATATCTATTGTGGGGTCAGGCATTTCTATTTAAGCCATCTGGTATCCAAATGGCTTAAATAAAATCATCGGACTATTTTGAGGTTATCATTTTAAAAACAATTTTTCTTACATAAAAATCTGGTGTGACTGGTCGCATACAACTTTCTCTTACCTTCGGTATCCGAAAATTGCGTCTTGTGCTTGTCACGCCAGATTTTTTTGTGTCGAGATATATTTAATTTCCGCCGATATATTAGAATTCAAGATTTTTTTTTTTTTTTTTTTAAACACTCACACTTTTTCTCATTCACACACACATACAGTCTTTTCAGCAACTTAAGTCATTTAAGACTTTAAACGATGCTCGGTACTTTTAATCTACCTATTGGGAGTCCAGGCATTCTTATTTAAGCCAATTGCTATTCAAATGGCTTAAATAAAATCATCAGACAGCCTAGGGTCCGAACCCGTGACTTTTGGTATACGAGGTTAGCACGCTGACCCCTACACCAAGCCCCGAGAGCGGAATTAAAGATGTAAAATTTATAAACATGGGATAATATTTATATTTTTTTTACCATGGCAACCATTTCTCCTATCTTTCATTTGAAGTACAAGAGTAAAGTGTGCTTCAAACAATTTTGAAAGCAAAATGAGAATATACATTTTAAAGAGCATTTAAAAAATAATTGATTTTTGAATTTTAATCAAAATCGTTGTAACGAATTTTGAGAAAATTGAAAATAACTTAAAAAGTATATCTTTGACCGATTTTGTTCAAAAACTTATTTTCACTCCCTAACTTAAATATAAAACACACACAATGTTGCAAAAACCACTTTTTTGGATATAGGGGGCGTCAAAAAGTGTATATCCATCAAAATATTGACATGAAACCAATACTTTCTCTATCTATATATTAACATATTTAGGTAAGAGAAAATAAAAAAAGAAATTAATTCAAAGATTAATAAAATAGTTTTATGTATGTGTTTATTTAACATGTTTTTTTCTTTTCTTAGTGAATTAAAGAACTGATGATGAACCCTTACCGTCGTCGACTTTCATCTACCTCTGACCCGTGGCAAATACGGAAAATTTCGCCGCCTCCATCTTGGGCCTCAATGAACCTTAATGGCTTCCATTTCGATAAATATGGCAGCATCGGAGTCTCTCTGGTAAGTTAATAAATAATTTTGCCTGGTCATAGCAAATTTGGATTAAATTATAATCCATTTAAAGTTTTAAAATAATTTAAGTCCTCTCGTAAAACTTTATTATTATTTATTTGAGTAGCACCTGAAAAAATGAAAAATTTTTAAACAAACAAAAAAGAGTCTGAATGTGATGAATATTTAATTGTAAAAATTTTTAAAGAGATGTCTTTTCTCTTATTTTCTTTTACTCGGTGTCAGGGCCGTAACTAGACAGGTGCAACAAGTGCACCCGCACTGAGCCCAGGGATCTAGGGGGCCCTAAAACAAAATTGCTAATTCTTTACAAATATGTAGCCCCCGGGTGTGGCGTAGTAGGTAGCGTGCCTACCTCCTATACCAGACGTCGCGGGTTCGGACCCAGGCAGTCCGATGATTTTATTTAAGCCATTTGGATACCAGATGGCTTAAATAGAAATGCCTGAACCCATAATAGATAATATTATTTTACAACGGTTATCGTCAAAGTCTTATATGGCCTGAGTTGCCGAAAAGACTGTGTGAATGCGTGTGTGAGTGTGAATGAGAAAAGTGTACAAATATGTATTACAAAAATTTTATTCGAGATTTTAAAATAAAATATAGATCTATAGCCTATATAGAATAAATAGATAGCTCTATCGATTCATATCCTCTACGATATATAATTTAGTATAGTCAAGGAATTGCTAAGAGTTCAGCCCATTAATCATTATCGGAATCCCAATTTCTCTTAAATAATGTTATTTTACATCGTTTCCAATGGGGGTCAATCGATTGCGTTCCTACCTTTATATTAATGTATAGTCTAAAAAAAAATCTCTCGACCACCTAAATAAATAGGGTAATATTTTGATATAAAAAATCTGATGTGACTGGCGCACAGCACACAACTTTCACTTACCCTTCGGTAAGAGAAAGTTGTGCACCGTGCTGTCACACCAGATTTTTTGTGTCGAGATATATTTAGTTTCCCATAGCACCTTAGTTCCAAACTTGAATTTTAAATGTTGACTGCTTGAAATAAATTATGGTTATTTTTTAAAATTTTAATCTCATATTTGGACATTTTATACACAATATAGAATCTTAAATAAATACAAAATTTCATAAGATTTTTTATATAACATTAAATTCATCCCTTAGACCTGAAATTAAAAATTAAAAAAAAAAAAATCGATCAATGAATATTTAAACAATTTCTTTTTCAGCTATTTTTAATAGGCCTTATTATTTGGCCAATATATTCAATATATTTATTTGTTTGTTATCCAATCTTATCAACTTTTAGTTTTATCAATTTCTTCCATTAAGCAATCTATTGTTAAAGGCTATTATTTTTCCTTTAACATTTTCAGGAAAAAAGTAGTCTAATTACCTTAAATATAAGGTGTATATTTCTCATTGTATTATATATTAATATCAAACGAAAATAATTCATACTGTCCTTTGTTAATAAATTTCAAAAGTACCGTAAATTTAATATGTATAGTTAACCTGAATTTATTCAATTAATTGTTAAAAATGTATTAACTTGATAAATATTTTTTTTCCATATTTATACGTGAAGAGGCTGAAACTGGGAGTAAAAATATAATTTTTATTTAAGCAAATATATTGAAGTGTATCTCTCAATGTTTATAAAAAAATAAAATTCAACTATTAATTATATTTTAAAGCTAAAATTTTATTTTATAAAAAATTTTGAGGCACTCGAGGACGTCTAAATCTCCTGAGTGCTTCAAAAAAAAAACCTAAAAATATTATATAAACAACTACATTTAATTTAAAATGCGATTTCTATTTAAATTAAAGAGAATCTGTTTAATGAAAGGCTCATTTAAATCAATTTATTACTCTTAGACTGTTTCGGTTTCAGAAAACTTCATTATGTTTTTAAATAATGAAATCGAAATTGAAGCACTAAGTAAATTATTCCTCTAATTAATTTATTATTATATGAAAGAGAGAGGTGTGCTTGTAAGCTGTTACTAATCGTTTCACTTTTAATACATGTTTGGAGAATATTAGACTAAAGCCTGTTATTTTGGCACTCGGTATTTATTTGAGTTTAAGGCTTTTATCCAAGTTTGTAAAAGCCTCAATGTCTCTAAGCTTTTAATAACTTTTGCTAGTGCTTCGATATAGAAGGTAGAAACTAATAAAAAAGTTTTAAAATGTTTTCCACAATAGTTTGAATAATAATGATTCTTTTTCAATATTTGACTTTTGGTTTTAGTGGCCATCCATACAAAAAGGATGAAACTTTTTTTATTGAATTTTAAGTTTTTTTTAAGTATAATTAATATTTATTAATTCTAACACCGGAAAAAGATAGATGCGGCCCGGAATCGAACCACGGATTTGTCAATTTGTACTCGGCATACCCAAGCTCCTGAGCCACAACACCGTAATCGGCGAAATGAATTTAATATTTATGCTAATTTAGAATAAAAAGATCTGGTGTGACTGGTCGCACAGCACACAACTTCCTCTTATCTTCGGTATTCGAAAGTTGTGTTCTGTGCTTGAATAAAAAGATCTGGTGTGACTAGTCGCACAGCACACAACTTCCTCTTATCTTCGGTATTCGAAAGTTGTGTTCTGTGCTTGTCACACCAGATTTTTTTGAGTCGAGATATATTTAGTTTCCGACAGTACGGTACATTTGAATTTATAAACCATTTATTTATTTATATTTTGTTTTTGTTTGGGCCGTAGTTTGAGAGTTGTACGCAATTCAATATGCAAAGTTTTTATTTTTTATAACGAATATTATTTCGGGCTCTAGAAACGGCGAGATGAGGGGAAGTGGCGCCTGCACCTCCCCTCCAGACATTGTCGCAGGCGAGAGATGAATCAATTTTTGGAAAAGCAATTAAACCTTTTCTTATTTGTAAAAACATTCTAATATCTCTATTGCAAATCTTTCGTCTAAATAAAGGGATTCATTAGGCCCAGAGAGAATTATTCACATGTTGTTAAGTAAGAATGAATAATGCTCTCTCTTGGATGGGAAAGACAATAGATAATAGTAAAAAACGTATAGTATTTATTCTTTACTATTTTATGGCCCTATTAATTATTCTCTTTTCAATATAGTTTGAATAATAATGATTCTTTTTCAATATTTGACTTTTAGCTTTATTGGCCATCCATACAAAAAAGGATGAAACTTTTTTATTGAATTTTAAGTATTTTTAAGTATAATTAATATTTATTAAATTGTTGTTACGAAACTTGACAAGAAAAATTATTTAAAATCTTATACTCGCTGAGTTTATTAATTAATATACAACTATTGGGAGTCCAGGCATTATAGAGTTAGGGCCAGATTGCATTTTGCAATGCATATAGGTCTACTGAGGTCTAAAAATAATGTCGAATGACAAATGATTGCAAAGGCCAGATAAATAAAAAAAAACCGAGGGACACTTGCTCTCTAGGTATTATATAAAAATAAATATTACCTTCATCATTATCCTATTTTAATTATATTTATTTATTTTTCTCTCTATTAACAAATTGAAAAGATTTTTTTTGCTGATAAGCAACCAGCCGTGATACAAAGTAAATATTCGTGTTGCCTAGCTCTAGGCGTTAAAACAAATGGAAATTAATAAATAAAGAGGAAATGAGAGAAATAGATATCAAATAATAACAAAAGTTTTATAACATAAACTTTCTTGTATTTAAATTAAATTTTTTTCTTATCTCTATTTGATTATTT
The DNA here is from genome assembly GCA_023213315.1 of Euborellia annulipes. Classification (NCBI taxonomy): domain Eukaryota; kingdom Metazoa; phylum Arthropoda; class Insecta; order Dermaptera; family Anisolabididae; genus Euborellia; species Euborellia annulipes. The sequence goes on from JAKCPI010030356.1 coordinate 20,604, forward strand.
AATATTTACCTGCTACAAACTATTGGATAACAATATTATTCTTAAGTATATACTATTTGATTTTTGAATAGGTCTATTATCTTTGAAGGATATTTTTTTTTTTTTTTTTTTTTTTTTTTTTTTTTGATAAAATCAAATTTTTGCATGGAATTATGTTTTTAACCTTGAGACTATACTGATTTTTTTTCACTACAGTCATTTAATTTGTACCTGGAAGGACACAGGATTTTTTTTGGTGTATTTGGAGAGAGAGAGAGTATAATAATAATTAATTAAATGCATGCCTGGGGGATGGGAGCTGGCAACAGAGTTGACCAACAACCACCAAGATCGTTGCTGTTAAGCATTGCCAAAGAACGGCTGAATTTCGGATGGGTGACTCATATAAATTCAGGAGCAGAATAAAGGAATTAAGAAAAATTATTAAATATTATTCAAATGAATAGATTTCGAAAACTACTTAGTAATAGAAATATAACTAGCTGCTTTCTCTATCTATTTGAATAAATATATCTTGACACAAAAAATCTGGTATGACAAGCACGGTGTACAACTTTCTCTTACCGGAGGGTAAGAGTGTGCTGTGCGGCAGTCACACCAGATTTTTTGTATTTAAAATAAAAGATTCACATTTCATTTTTTGCCATTCATTGTATGAAATTGTTTAATATTTAACAAAAATTTCCTTGGGACATAAATGTCGAAAAATTTCCCAATTAGTAGAGGAACGCCCTTATACGCATTCTGAGAGAATAGACATTTAAATGTGAATGAAAATACAAAGGAAGCATATGTCAAGCAAAAAAAATTGTTAATTTCTATAATTAAATTCATTTAATTATAATCAACTTCCTTTTTCTCATCAAATACATTCCAAAGATTATAAATAAATGATATTTATTTTCTAAAATAAAATGAGAGGAAAACAGTGACTAAAATCAAACAACATCCTCTTATCTTATAACAGTTTCCCTTTTATTTTAAATACAAAAAATATGGTGTGACTGGCGCACATCACACAACATTCTCTTACCCTTCGGTATTCTCATTATTACATTTTCATTTATTTATTTATTTCGGAATTTTTTTTTTTTTTTGAGAATATCGGAATTGGGTAACTACGGCCCTGTATGTAGTATTGAAATCGCTAAATAACAAACAGAAATACTCTTCTGGCATTTTTATTTAAAAAAATAATAAACTTATTTTAAATGGTGAATTCACTAAGATAAGATTTTATTTTTTTTTTTTAATATTTTTTTTTAAGTAAAAAGGTATATCAGTATCTTGATTACTAAAAAAGAAATGTATTAAAAATTTTTATTTATTTATTTATTTAAAACACTTACGCTACTATCTGAGGTCTTAATAGCAAATGCTTATCTTCATTATTTTGGCCAATTCTTTTTTTTTTTCCTAACTGCTTAAAAAATTTTAAGAATAATACATTTCTACAGTGGCAGGCAAGAGCTGATACAAGAGGGGGGGGGGGGGTGAAGGGGGTAATTACCCCCATGAGATAAACAAAAAAATACTTTTTTTCGAAAAAAAAAATAATGTATTTTTAATGTAAAATTTTAAAAATTAATACTTACAAATTTGATTTATATTTATAATCTGGCAAACAAGTACAGAATGTGCCTTTAAATTACCGAAGTTAAGAAAAAAATGTGGGCTGTCCAGTCACTCCAGATTATCCCTCCCCCCCCCCCCGAGAAACACCTCTGGATCCGCCACTGGTGGCAGGTTGGCATAATTTGGTATATCTAGATATTTAGACAGACATATTATAAAAACCCGAAAAAATACTTAATTACTTTCTTAGTATTGTTGAGTATTAATCTATTAGCCATATTTATAAATTTCGGCGCTCCGACTTGTAGCCCGGAATGCATTGTGTGCACAATTAAAAAATAATATGTATAGGAGTCTAGTAGTGGTCAGTATACCGGTTCACGGAAAAGTTCCCAGGTTTGATATTAATGAGCTTACTATCTCATCGCCAAGCAATTGATTCGCAATTATATAAAAAAAATTGAAAACGTGTTATACAAATTATACAATACGCATTTGTAGACTAAGATTTAAAGAACAGAATAATAATAGAAATATATTAGAAAAAATATTAATTATGTTTGTACCCTCTGAAAAAAATTTCAAGGGATAAAAGTAGGCCTATATCACATTACTTTCTCTTCCTTAAGCAGGTTGTTGTCATAGAAAAAAATAAAGATTTCCTCACTTTCATTTCATTTTCAAATAATAACATTCCAGCCTTTAACTTTTTGATTTACGGTTTTATTTTTCGCACTTAAATATAACTAATAATTAAATGTTATTTATTTATTTATTTAAAGATAAGGTAAAAAGATAAAATCAAATTTAATAATATTATTTTAGTTATTTATTTATCAAGCCTTTTTACTTTTTGATTATAGTATTTTGTACGTAAATAATAATAATATGCATAATATGTATAGCTGTTAAAGCACCCGGATCTTATTTTATAAGATTTAAAAAAATGAATTTTTGACATATAAATAGCTATCTGAGGTTTAAGGAAAGTTAGCCACTTAATAATGGCATAATGATCAAAAATTAAAATTAAAAAATTAATTAATTAAAGCTAATTAATTTTTTAATCAAAATTTACAAATTGTAAAAAAAAAAAAAAAAAAAACAGGCTTGTATTTCAAATTTCACCCCTTAATTAAGGCATATATTGAACTTTAGGTCTTAGCTAGTTAACTATTACCTGGCCTTTTTTTAATCCTACGACTGCAAAGTCATATTCAACCGGCCGAAACCAGAGTCTGAAAAAAATGGGATGAGACTCGCATGCAAAAAAAAAAAAATCTGGTGTGACTGGCGCACAGCACACAACTTTCTCTTACCTTCGGTAATCGAAAGTTGTGTACTGTGCTTGTCACACCAGATTTTTTGTGTCGACATGTATTTAGTTCCCGGCAGTAAGGAATATTTGAATTCAGATGTAAAATTTATAAGTATGGGAAAATATTTATATTTTGTAACCATGGCAACCATTTTTCCTATCTTTCCTATGAAGCACAAGAGTAAAGTGTGCTTCAAACAATTTTGAGGGCAAAACGAGAATATACATTTGAAAGAGCATCTAAAAAATAATTGATTTTTGAATTTTAATCAAAATCGTTAGAGCGAATTTTGAGAAAATCAAAAAAAACTGAAAAAGTACATCAGTAAAGTACTAGTACTCTTTGGCCGATTTTGATTAAAAGCTTATTTTTTCCGGTCCCGGGGGGTGTTTAACTTAAATATAAAATTTCAGCCTCATAGCTCAATTCCTTCATGCTTAAAATTGAACACACACCCACCCACCCACCCACAGACAGACCATGTCGCGAAAACCACTTTTTTGGATTCAGGGGACCTCAAAACGTGAAGATCCATCAAAATCTCGACATCGAATTTTTGACATGAAACCAATACTTTCTCTCTATATATATATTACATATATACATAGGTAAGAGAAAGTAAAAAGGTCAAATAATTTGCTCTTGAGGGAGAAAAAAATTTTAGTCTCTCTAAAAAAAAGGTAAAATGATTTTCACGGGAGGGGAAAAAAAATTCAAAAAAAAAAAAATAAAAAAAAAAGGTAAAATGAAAAAAATTTTTTATAGGAAATACAAGTTTCGGTTTCGGTTACGGTTTCGGCCGAAACTAAGGTTGAGGCCGAATATTCGGTTTCGGTTTCGGCTGAAAATCTTGTTTCGGTCGGACCCTACTCTCTATATATATTTCATACTAGACGCAAAGCCCCGCCTTCGGCGGGGCTTTCCGCCTAGCCAGGGGGCTGCGCCCCCTGGACCCCCTTGCTCGCTTTCCCTTTTCATTTTTATATATAGAGACTATTTTAACGGTTAATTATTCATGAACTCAAGATTTTTTGTGAATCATATCCTTTCCGGGACTCTCCCGGTACACAGACAAAAAATTTACGCCGATATTTTAGAATTCAAAATGTAAATAAATAAAAAAAAATCGTAAACATGGGTAAATATTTATATTTTGTTACCATGGCAACTATTTCTCCTAATTTTTATTTTTTTCTTATTTTAACGGTTAATTACTCATTAACTTATTGTTATTTGTGAAACAAAACCTGTCCGGAACTCTCACAAACATACACAGAAAATTTCATCATAATTGGTTCAGTCGTTTAGGAGGAGTTCAGTCACATACACACGTACAGAAGAATTATATATATAAAGATAATGGGTAAAAGAAAGTAAAAATGAAAACAGAACTCTTGTTCCCTTTCTTATCAAAATCAATAACTATTAGACCAGAGACCGAAGGAAAGATTGTAATTATTTTAGAGGCAAATATGATCAGACTTAATTTAATTATCAGAGAATATATTTTCAACATAAAGTTACACGTGTAAATATTATAGTTTACTGGGGCCAGAGTCCTTCAATGCTGCACGCGATTATATAAGAAAGAAAAAGCTAACAATAATTGCCCTAAACGCCAGAGAGGCCATTGACATTGCATATACTGCAACTCTCCGGACGATGAGGAATCCTTCCTCTCCAGGGCGTATTATTCTCCTCCGGATCAAACATATTGACCTAAGAAACAGCCAATTGCGAATAAGAACGATAATAAAAGATTCTCTTATATTACAAAAGCTCTCTATAACATTATATTATCTCTCGCTAGAGAAGTGATTCTTTGCAGATGACACACCCACGTAGGTGTGTCCCGAGAAAAGAAATTAATTTTTTTTCTTTAAAAAAAAAAAAAAAAGGAACTTATATTCTAAAAATCTGGTGTGACTGGCGCACAGCACACAACTTTCTCTTACCTTCGGTAATCGAAAGTTGTGTACTGTGCTTGTCACACCAGATTTTTTGTGTCGACATATATTTAGTTCCCGACAGTACGGAACATATGAATTCAGATGTAAAATTTATAAGTATGGGAAAATATTTATATTTTGTTACCATGGCAACCATTTCTCCTATCTTCCCTATGAAATACAAGAGTAAAGTGGTCTTCAGAAGATTTCAATCACAAAATGAGAATATACATTTTAAAGAGAATCTAAAAAATAATTGATTTTTGAATTTAAAAAAAAATCGTTGGAGCAAATTTTGAGAAAATCGAAAAAAACTGAAAAAGTACATCAGTAAAGTACTAGTACACTTTGGCCGATTTTGATTAAAAGCTTATTTTTCCGGTCCCGGGGGTGTTTAACTTAAATATAAAATTTCAACCTCATAGTTCAATTCCTTCATGCTTAAAATTGAACACACACACACCCACACACCCACCCACACACCCACAGACAGACCATGTCGCGAAAACCACTTTTTTGGATTCAGGGGACCTGAAGACGTGAAGATCCATCAAAATCTCGACCTCGAATTTTTGACATGAATCCAATACTTTCTCTCTATATATATATTACATATATACATAGGTAAGAGAAAGTAAAAAAGAAAAAGTATTAATACCAAAGAGAAAATAGAATGTCACTAGGTTTTCTTCAACGCCCAAAAAAATACACTAGGCAATAGGGTAGGCCGAAAAAAGCTCATTTTTACTTTCTCGTATAGAGAAAGTATTGTAATCGTAAAAAAATTCGACTTGGAGATTTTGATGTTTCTCCATGTTTTAGACCTCCCTGGGTCCAAAAATACCATTTTTGGCATTATGTCTGTGTGTGTGTGTGTGTGTTTGTGTGTGTGTGTGAACACGATTACTTAAAAACCAAAGCAGCTAGATGGATGAAATTTGATATATGCTCATTACACTAAAATTGTAGATTTCTATCAACTTTTGGAGTAAATAAGTCACTTGGATAGTAGTACTTTACCTAATAAGTTTTTTTCAGAAATTTCGAAATTTTCAATTTTTTTATCATATTGTGATAAATTACTCTATTTTAAAAAGTTTTTATTCTTTGACATTTTTTCAAAAACTGTATAGATTTGTAGTTATCGAAGGTAATTATTAAGATAATTTTTTTTAATTTGTTGAGTATAAAAAAAAATAACTTTTTTTTTAATAGCTTCTGAGAAAAGGCAGAAAAAATCGAGAAAATTCGGGATAAGCAAGGCTAAGAACTGCTGGATCATGGATAGGTGACCCGCTGAGTGTTGAGTCTCTCACCTGATGGAAGCCATTTTATTTAATTCCCCAAAAGTCAAATGATCTTAGAGGCCAAAATATAAATTGATAATACAATTAACTTTAACACCCGTCTCAGGAAGAAAAATAAATAAATCCCACCTCAATAATCAATCAAAAAATAGAATATATTTATTTCCTTTATTAAAATAATTAAATAATTAAATCTCTCTAAGGAAAAATAATAAAAATTGTTATTTAATTAAATTTTTCTTTATTTTTTCTTCTTTAGGGACTCGAATTGAATAAAACCAGAGAGCCTTGCAAGCAAATGGCGTGCATAATTACAAGGGACCGCCGGCAAGTGCTGCCCCTGGTGTCCATTCTATAAACCCCCTTGTTTTAATCTTCAATTTAATCAAACAAATTTCATAAAATTAGTATAAATATCACCGAGGGGACAACCTAAAGGGGGAGGGGGAGGGGAGGGGACTCAAAAGGCGCCCCCCTCCTCGAAAAAGCAAAAATTCAAATATTTTGGCTTATAAGAGGGTCTGGAATGGCATTTGAATAGAAAGAGAGCGAAGGTAATGAGTGCGAGTGAGATGGAGAGAGTCGCTTAAAGATGCTGAGTCACCGTCCTTGGTGCACAAAAACCGGATTCCAAACAATGCGCGCGATATCTTTTCTCAGAACCTATTAAAGACAGAAATAAAAATAAAATTATTTGTTTTTTTTTTTTATATATTCATCAAATTAGAAGACAAAAACAAATTAAAATAATTCAAAAAAATGAATATGAAAAAAATTATTTTAATAAAGGAAATAAATATATTATGTTTTTGTGATTGATTATTGAGGTGGGATTTATTTATTTTTCTTCCTGAGACGGGTGTTAAAGTTTTTTTTTTTTTTTTTTTCATAAAAAAACATTCACTCTTTTTTCTCATTCACACTCACACTCACATACACATTCACACAGTCTTTTCGGAAACTCAGGCCATTTAAGGCTTTAAACGATATCCGTTATTGATAATATACACATATTAGGGGTCCAGGCATTCTTATTTAAGCCATCTGGTATCCAAATGGCTTAAATAAAATCATCGAACTGCTCGGGGTCCGAACCCGCGATGTTTGGTATACGAGGTTAGCACGCTAACCTCTACACCAAAGGGTGTTAAAGTTTTTTTTTTTTTTTTTTTTAACATTCACACTTTTTTCTCATTCACACTCACACTCACACTGTCTTTTCGGCAGCTCAGGCCATATAAGACATTTACGATAACCGTTATTTATGAATATATATATATTAGGGTCCAGGCATTTTTATTTAAGGTGTTAAGGTTAATTGTATTATCAATTTATATTTCGGCCTCTAAGATCATTTGACTTTTGGGAAATTAAATAAAATGGCTTCCAGCAGGTGAGAGACTCAACACTCAGCGGGTCACCTATCCACGGTCCAGCCGTTCTTAGCCTTGCTTAACCTGAATTTTCTCTATTTTTTCTGCCTTTTCTCAGAAGCTATTAAATTTAAAAAAGTTATTTTTTTTATACTCAACAAATTAGAAAAAAAAAAAATAATTAAAAATTTTAATAATTACCTTCGATAACTAAAAATCTATTGAGTATTTGAAAAAATGTCAAAGAATAAAAACTTTTTAAAATTGAGTATTTTATCACAATATGATAAAAAAATTGAAAATTTCGAAATTTCTGAAAAAACTTATTAGGTAAAGTACTACTTGCAAGTGACGTATTTACTGCAAAAGTTGATAGAAATCTACAATTTTAGTGTAATGAGCATATACCAAATTTCATCGATCTAGTTGCTTTGGTTTTTAAGCAATCGTGTTCACACATGTGTGCACACATCTAGACGTAATTCCAAAAGAATATACGAGAAAGTCTCGGGGAAGTCATTCCCATATTTTTAATTTAAAGTTGTAAAAGTTGACAAAAAAAAAGAAAAAAATTATCAAAATCGGTTGACATCTTCCGGTCGCGCATTGGAACATTAATAAGTTTGACAAAATATGAAAAAATTTCATTTTTGTGATTTTTTTTTAAATTTTTGTTAAAGATATAAAAAAAAATACTCGTCAAAATATAACTTATCATTTTGGCAAATTTCGGGGCTTATGCGCAATCGAAAGATATCAAATGATCTAAACCAAATTAAAACACAATGTTTTTAGGCTCTATTTGAAGACGATACAAACGCCTTTTGAAAACACGTTTGGAAAACATCTAATTCAAAAATTAAAAAAATAATCGCAAAAATGTTTTTTTTCTTCATATTTTGTCAACCTTTAGGGTCTATGCGCGACCGGAAAAAATCATCCAATTTTGTTAATTTTTTTTTATATCTAAATTTTGATGAAAAAACACGTTTTCCAAAAAAAGGGGTCCACAACTGAAACAAAATATTTGTTTGAATAAATTTGGCTAAAGAGTACTAGTATTAAATAATGTACTTTTTAGGTTGTTTCCATTTTCTCTCAAAATTCGCTCTAAGGAATTGGATTAAATTTCATAAATAAATTTCAATATTATTATATAGGCCAATTCCAGGATCTGATTATGTCTAATAGGAGGAATCTTAAATGAACATCAAGTCGGATTTGATTGATTTGATTTAATAAAAAAATAAGATTTAAAAAAGCACTCGGGCTTGGTGTAGAGGTTAGCGTGCTAACCTTCTATACCAAGAGTCGTAGGTTCGGACCCCATTTGGATACCAAATGGCTTAAATAAGAATCCCTCAACCCCAAATATATATGGGGCATTCCACGCCAACTCGACCACTTCTGAACCCGACCATTTTTGATTTGGCTGAAACTTTGTCATCTTTTTGTACCCTATTGAAAACGTGTCTGAGAATTTTTTCAGATTTTTCGACCCAGCCAAAAAAAAGTTATAGCATTTTCAAAAAACATCGATTTTTTTTTCAAATAACCGTAAAACTGTCAAAAATTAACTTATCGGGACGATTTTTTTTTTGAAATTTTTGTCTTTAAATGTACTTTTCAGAAATAAATATGACAAAATTTTACAGATTCATCTTGAACGTTTTTTTTGACATTTTCGGAAAAAAACAAAAATTTCGGGATGAATGACACTTTTTTTTTTAATTTTTTTTTTTATAAAAAACTTTGATTTTTTCTACAAATGCTCTGAAAATTTCAGAGTGGGATTATTTCGCGTTCTATTTTTTTTTTATTTTTGAAAAAAAAAAATTTTTTTTCTCCGCTTATTTATCATGATGGTGCTCTTAAATTCTTCCAGGACTGCCCGAGATTCTAGAAAATTGAAGAAAAATAATAATAATAATAGTTAGAGGTGATGAAAATCGAGAAAATTCCATTTATCCTGAAAAAGATAGAAATTAGTTGTGTATTCAACTACTGAAGAATTTGAAGCGTCAAGTAAAAGCTTAGAAACATGGGCGTAACTAGGGGGTGCCGGGGGGCCTGGCCCTCCCAGAAAGCTCCTTGCCCCAAGAAAAATTAAAGGGGGCCATGGGACCAGCCATCCTCCGGAGGCCCTGAAAAGCCCCATATTTTCTCAATTTTTCTTGGGGCAAGGAGCTTTCTGGGAAGGGCCAGGCCCCCCCGGCACCCTCCTAGTTACGCCCATGTTTCTAAGCTTTTACTTGACGCTTCAAATTCTTCAGTAGTTGAATACACAACTAATTTCTATCTTTTTCAGGATAAATGGAATTTTCTCGATTTTCATCACCTCTAACTATTATTATTATTATTTTTCTTCAATTTTCTAGAATCTCGGGCAGTCCTGGAAGAATTTAAGAGCACCATCATGATAAATAAGCGGAGAAAAAAATTTTTTTTTTTTCAAAAATAAAAAAAAAATAGAACGCGAAATAATCCCACTCTGAAATTTTCAGAGCATTTGTAGAAAAAATCAAAGTTTTTTATAAAAAAAAAAATTAAAAAAAAAAAGTGTCATTCATCCCGAAATTTTTGTTTTTTTCCGAAAATGTCAAAAAAACGTTCAAGATGAATCTGTAAAATTTTGTCATATTTATTTCTGAAAAGTACATTTAAAGACAAAAATTTAAAAAAAAATCGTCCCGATAAGTTAATTTTTGACAGTTTTACGGTTATTTGAAAAAAAAAATCGATGTTTTTTGAAAATGCTATAACTTTTTTTTGGCTGGGTCGAAAAATCTGAAAAAATTCTCAGACACGTTTTCAATAGGGTTTTCAAAAAGATGACAAAGTTTCAGCCAAATCAAAAATGGTCGGGTTCAGAAGTGGTCGAGTTGGCGTGGAATGCCCCATATATATTAAAAATTAGAGTATCGTTAAAATTCTTTAAATGGCCTAAATTGCCGAAAAGACTGTGTGTATGTGTGTGTGAATGTGACTGTGAGTGGGAAAACAGTGTGAGTGTAAAAAAAAGATAAAAAAAAAATGTTTATAAATTTCACATCTTGGATTATAATGATGCTGGAATCTAAATATGTATAGGCCTATATCCCATGGTGTGACAAGCACAGATCACAACCGTGTGCTATGCTACACCAGATTACACCAGATTTTTTTATTATCATTTGAAGAGTTATTAATTTTTTCATTTTTCTTTTTGCTATAACTGGAAGCCAAGATAGTTTGTCTAATCATTTAAACGGCGGAAAGAAAGGGACAAGAAGAGACTGTCTGCCTTTCCTACTTAACGAGCAAATCATTACTGACCTGGTCTACAAAGAGAAATAAGGAGAGTGTTACTCAAAATCAAATAGAAAAAAAAAACATGATTATATAGGTAGTTTAGTAGAAACGATATTTATTAATACTGTAGGCCTACTTCTTAGGAGTCTTAAATTAAAGTATGTAAATGATTTCGATTTTTCTTTTAACTACCTAACTCCACAATTTGTTTACGTCCAATTATTATTATAGAGTGCTAGGGTAAATGTTTTTTTAAACTTTTCAAATATTAATTCGGCGTTATTCGATCATTGTGACCACCTAAACCAGATTTCAGATTTATTTGTTTCAAATTATAAATCAACATTTAATATGTGTTTCGACACTCTATATGTCAACGGTGGCCAAACGGAGGCTCGAGAGCCACATAAATTTGGTTCCGCAAAAACAAAATTCTTCGCAGGGAGGAAAACTTTGGTTCCGCAAAGCGGCGAATTTTTTTTCCGATTTGGCTCTTAAAAATTTTCGATTTTTCAATACCGCTCTAAGTGTCACCAAGCAGTGGCGTAGCGAGGGGTGGCAAGGGGGGGTCATCATGCCCCGGGCCCTACTTCCAAAGGGGCGCCAAATGGTCCACAAAACAAAAAATAGTTGGATAATTTTTATTATAATAGATTTTTGGAAAATATATTTTAAATTTAGTGCCAGTGTAATATATAATAAATATTTTGTATATTTTATATATAATATTAAATGGTTTTCAAATGGGTGAACTAAAATATAATAAATCATTACCCTCCCTTCCTTGAATGCGCCACTTGCTGCTACTTTTGCCTCTCCTATCCCAGAATTTTCGAATCTCTGTAAAATTTTTTTTATTATTAAATTTTGAATTATTAATTTTCGTTTTTGGCTAGATGAAAACAATTGAATTTTGTCTCATTTTAATTTCGATTTTTGAAATATTATTTTGAATTTATTTTTTAGAATTTAATTCTTTTTTTTTGTTATGAAATAAGATTCTTTGAAGTCGCCAGAGCCTGAATAAGTGCGTTCTACCAAATAGCCTATATTAAGTAAAGACTAAATAATAAATTTAATTTAATTTCAATGGACTATATATCACTCATTCAATTCAAGATTAGAAAGATATACTTTAATTTATTTAGTTAAGAAATATTTTTTTAAATGCAATAAATAACACTTGATTATTAAATCAAGATATAATATACTTAGAATAAACATCAAAGAAAATTGACAAGGAATGTAATTAAAATTTCAAGGGAAGCAATATATTCGTATTACCCCTCTTCACCTGTCTTGAGATATGGATTCGGTTTTCCAAATTCAAAATTTGAAAATGAATTAGCAAAATATGTTTAAATAAAATGTCAGTCCGGCAACTCACAAGTCAGATAACCCAATCGCGAGGCACTTAAAAGTATTTTTCCATAATAAAATAGTATGGATAAAATTTACATAAATTTAAAAAAATATAGACTATAAAATTTTTTTTTAAATAATAATTAAAATTTTAGTTTTAATTAGTAGATGGAAGGGAAGTTATTATTTAGTAAGGAAAAATTCTAATAGAAGAAGACGATTCAGTACCGAGTTACTCTAGGCGGCAAGAGATGGCGTTGGTTTTTCCCATAGGAAAACAAGGGATTTATTCCATTTCATTTGAAAGATTCCAGCTAATTAATTAAGGGTATATAATTAATTATTCTTTTACACAATGATTACTAATTTAATTATCTACAAGATATAGAGGGAATTTTTTTAAAATATCTTTTATTTAATGCGATTAATAAAAAAAAAAAAATTATTTTTTCGAAAATCAAAAAAAGGTCTTCTATAAGTTGTAGATATTTTAAATAGCTTTAATTTAAAAAAAACTTGAGGTCGATAGCTTCAAAATTGTGGCCGCTGGAATCTCCCAAAATTAGCATCCCGAGACGCCCACCTTAAAATTATTTATCAATACCATTATGATATGAGAATTTCAACCCTTTGGTGGCATATTAAATTTTTTTTTTAATTTTATCTAAACGAGAAGCTAATTACAGAGACAGTTCATGAAGGAAAACCCCTATTTCTTTTCTAATATACAATACATGACGATTATTCAATATATGGGGTTTTCTTTTATTTACAAAACGAGATATTTTTAGTCTATACATATCCTATATAGATATGGCCTTAACCTATTAATTGACAGAGAGCCAATATTTACTCTGTTCTTTAAATTGTCAACTATCAAAACAAATCACTGATCCATAAACAAAAATATTAACCCTGGACTAAAGTTTTATATAGAAAAAGACCCCTCTCAATTTCTTGCTTCGTTTACTTGATTTTACAGGAAATATTAATTTATAGATGCTCGATCGTTTGTTAGGAAGGAGTATCGGGTAAATCACAAACCATAATTGTACTGTTCAGATGGAAAAATAAGTATTTTTTACTTCTCGGGTTGCTAATTTTGGGAGATTCCAGCTGACACAATTTTGAAGCTGTCGACATCATATTTTTTTTTAATTAAAGCTATTTAAAATATCTACAACTTATAGAAGCCCTTTTTTTGATTTTCGAAAAAAATAATTTTTTTTTAGATTAATCGCATTAAATAAAAGATATTTTTAAAAAATCTGCTTTATATCTTATAGATAATTAAATTAGTAATCATTGTGTTAAAGAATAATTAATTTTTTAAACTTAATTAATTAGCTGGAATCTTTCAAATGAAATGGAATAAATCCCTTGTATCCCTATGGGAAAAACTAACGCCATCTCTTGCCGCCTAGACTAACTCGGTAATGAATCGATTTCTAACGACTTGTCGAGACGCGCACCTTAAAAGAATGTCGGAAAATATTTTTTTAAAGTTTATAAAATTTCAGTAATATGGTGTCTAATTTATATAACAAATATTTGTTGACATTCTTATTCCTAGTCCGGACCAAGAGAACCCGGAAAAACCGCAAATCTTTTGTTTAATAGCCCAGTAAAGCTGTATCTATATTTTATACAAAAATAATGTTCCCCATCGCCAATCCCGATTATTAAAATCTTATATGATTTACTGTGTTATATTCTATATGTAGGTTTATATTATTATATTAAAAATGTCTTGACTCTAAGGTAAAAGCAAAATCCAATTCTAGCAAAAATATATGCTACCTCAAGGGAAGTAGTGTGGGCAAGATTTTTATTTAGGGATGCAAAGGTCTGAGGAACACCCGCCCGGCCACTACTCAAGTGGAACTAGGGATGAAACGATACCACTGAGGTATCGATACTTTTACTCGATACCGGTATCGGTCGCAAAGTATCGAGTAGGTACTCGGTATCGATTGAAAAATATCGATACTTACTCGTATCGGTCAATTTTTCGTGCAATTAAAGATAAGCAAAAACAGCAGTAAGTTCTGATATTATCAACTTAGGAACTTTGCAGCCAGGAGATTAAATAAAAATCTTTTATTTAATTTCCATTTACTGACGTTTCGGTCGCCAATCACGACCTTCAACATCGGAGACCTCCGAGTAGCAAGTATTATGATAATATTTTTGTACATATCAAAGTCAAAAGAAATTGTATATTTTTAATTGCAATGAATATTAACATGTTAAAATACCTAAAATCGTGTATAAATGATAATATTTGCCCTGATGAAGGTCGTGATTGGAGTCCGAAACGTCGACAAATAGAAATTATAATAAATAAAAGATTTTTTATTTAATCTCCAGGCTGCAAAGTCTCTGAGAATCTTGATTAAATCTCCACAGGCATAAAACATCAAATTCTTGAAAAAAAAAAAAAAAAAAAAAAACGACGACCAAAAAAAAAAAAAATTCAGTTTTAGCGGTACTATCCAAAAATAATAATTTTTCAATGTGTTTCCCTGTTAAACACTTCTACAATAAAAATTAAAATACAGTGGTAGAAACCATTCGATTGTAAACAAGAACAAATGGACGTAAATGTTCTTTCGGGCTAACTAATCATCGCTTACGAGGACCGAGTATCGATACGAGTATTTTTGACCGATACCTACTTGGTACTCGATTCCAAAGTATCGATTCCAAAAGTACTTGGTATCGAAAGAAAAGTATCGAGTAAGTACTTGTATTTACTCGTATCGTTTCATCCCTAAGTGGAACACACCCTGAACTTGGAAATTTCTGACATACTTTCTGTGGAGGGATATGTATGATATATTATAAAACAGAATAAATTTATATTTAAAAAAATAAAATATTCAAAACGTAACAATTTTATTACTTTTGGCATAAATTTAAATTAGATAATTATAATTCTACCTGAATGATTTATACATAATTTAATAGTAGCCTTAACCATTTAAGAAATTACTTCATCGCGTAATTTAGAAGTCTACTATATTATGCAGGTTTATTTATTGATTAAGATTATTTTAATTTTGTAAGAGTTTTTTTTTATTGAAAGTTAATCAATATTTGATAAAAAAATGAATTATTGAGCAATATACTAGTGCGCGTACTAAAAGAGATGTCAAAAGTAAATGTTAGTTAGCCTCCCGAGCCGCTCACCCCTTTGATCTATCAAAGAGTAGAGGGTTGTTAATAATTTATTATTAATTCATTAGTATTTAATATATTACAAATATATTGTCAACTTGACAGAAGGAGATATGAGGGTTTAGAAATGCCTCTATTTCTGAAATTTCAAAATAAATAAATAAAATAATGCAAAAATTTAAACAAAAAATGTAGAGTATCTCAAAAAATAATAGATTTATAAATTTTAATCAAAATCGTTAAAGCCAGAAAAAACAAAAAAAAATTGAAAAAGTTCATCAGTAAAGTACTAGTACTCTGACCGATTTGAATGAAATTCCTGGGCATGTTTGCGACATGGGTTCTTAGCTTAAGTATAAAATTTGAGTATCGAGCGTTCTTTCGTTTTTGAGTTATTTTGTTAACTCACATTTTTTGATACTTCACTTGAAATTCATTAAATTTTTTGTGAAAAAGAGTAAAATTCAAGCTAATAAGGAAATCCTCTCTTTTAATGCCAATTTTAATAAAACAGGCATTTGAAAGCAATAAAATCTCTTTCAAAAAAATTTAGATAAATGTTTTGATATTTTCAAAAGAATATGCATTCGGAGAATTTATAATTTTTTCACAATAAATTTAATGAATTTCCAGTGAAATATCAAAAAATGTGAGTTAACAAAACAAACTTAAAAACGAAAAGACTCGAAAATTCAATTTTATACTTAAGCTAAGAACCAGGGGCGGCTCTAGAATGAAGATATTGGGTAGCAACTTTCCGGGGTGTCAACATTTTTAATTAAAGTTATTGTTTTGAGAAATAAAAACGACAAAGTTTTGCGTTTACTTACACAGAAAAGGATGATATAACAGTTTTCAATAAAAGGTATATACTTATTTCAATAAACATTAAAACATAGTTGAGGCTCATAATAAAATAAAATAATTATAATTATCACAATTATTTAAACATTGTAACTATATGTATTCTATGCTATAACTACTTCTAATTAATGTGTTTTGATATGTCAACGCAACTTTGTCGTTTTTATTTCACAAAACAAAACAATAACTTTAATTAAAAATGTTGACACCCCGGAAAGTTTCCTACCCAATATCTTCATCCTAGAGCCGCCCCTGGGGGGACAGCTCTATTTCAAGTAAATTGGCTACCAAAATCTTTCTTTTAAAAAAAATCATCTCTAACTGATTGCATATCACAAAGTTACCTCCGCTAATGGTGGGTGGCAGTGGCGTATTCAGGGGGGGCCCAGGGGGGCCGGGCCCCCCTAAGCCTTCTCCAAAACAAAAAAATACCTATTGTTTTCCCTAATGATATTTTTTTTTAAATAAATATTTTATTAACTCTCATAAATTCTAAAATCTAACAAAAAACTTATAAATAATTGAAAAAATCTCTAATATTTACGAATTTTGTATTAAAATTATTTTTTATTTCAAGAAAAAAAAAATTTTTTTATTTGTTTTTTATTTATAATTATTATATTATCTAAATCTAAAAAAAATTTCTCCACTTTAAGTTTCTTGCTGAAGGGGGGGGGGGGGGGGGTTCATAAAACTTTTGGGCCCCCCCAAGCAGAAATCCTGGCTACGCTACTGGTGGGTGGCAACACCAAATTTTTTCGTACCCATATAATAGTTGGCATGGGCGTAGCGAGACATCTTGTTAGGGGAGCCACCCCTTAAGGCGAGAGGGGGGGTTTATTAATATATACATAGATTATTAATTATTTATTTAGATAAAAAAAAAAAAATTAAATTAATGTAGTGGATTGTGGCGTTAAAAAAAAAAATTCCCAATGGGAAAAATATATATATATATATATATATTTTTTTTTTTTTTTTTTTTTAGGACAAGCCAGGAGGCGGCAATGGCCCCCCTGCCTCCCCCTGGCTACGCCCATGATAATAGGCACACATAAACGTCTTTATTATAAGATAGTGAAAACAAATTAAAAAAAAAAAAACTTGTTTATATTATCATCTTTATTTATCGTATTGAGACGAAACACTAATTAATTTTTTTTGAAAATTCTATTTGTCAATAGCGTATGCTAAAATGCACGTATTCTGCTGTGATTCGAGTGAGTCATTTAAGTGTTTGGCATATCTATTAAATATGAGACAGATAGTAAACAGAAAGATCGCGTTTATAAAGCTTGGAATTTATTTTCGTTAGCTCGAGATATTCATAAAATAGACGATTTTTACTTTTTTTTTCTTATATTAAATATTTAAGTCTTGTTTGAATTTTCGTGAATAGATATATCTCTAGAAAAAAGGGATTATATTTTCGAAATTCAAAGAGACCCCACCATATGGCCTTTGCTTTTCGGCATTATTATTAACCGATAATTTCCAAATGCGTCAGTGCTTTTCCCAAATGACGCACTAGGACACTAAATTACGGTATGCTTTTTTCATTAAAAAAATCTTTTTAATAAAATTCGTGATATAGAAGGTATGTTCCTCTTCTATTCAATAAAAAGGGTACAATAAAAAAAAAGAATAGCGCAATGGAAAGAGTGAAGGTTAACTTCATGTTCGAACGTAAGTGTGCCTGTGTATCCAGCATAATCCAGAATTGGCTAGTTGAATTTAGGATCGGTTTTCCAGGCCTATAGTCAGATATCTAAAGACAAGAATGTTTACGGTAGTTAAAAGTTCGTTTACATTATTAATGAATTCTCAATAAAATTCACAAAAAATGCGCTCTAGCTAGACATTTCTAGCTATTTTTAAAGTGATTTTTTTTTAGTTACCACTCACACTTTTTTCTCATTCACACTCACACACACATTCACACAGTCTTCTCGGCAACTTAAGACTTTGACGATAACCGTTATTATTTAAAATATCTATTGGGGTCCAGGCATTCTTATTTAAGCCATTTGGTATTCAAATGGCTTAATAAAATAAAAGAGAATGCAATACAGTATAATAATAAATTTAAATATCTAGTTGGTAACGTGCCTATCTTCAATACCGAACGTCGCGGGTTCGGGCCTCAGGCAGTCCGATGATTTTATTTAAGCCATTTGGTATCCAAATAGCTTAAATAGAAATGCCTGGACCCCCAATAGATATTATAAATAATAACGGTTATCGTCAAAGCCTTAAATGGCCTGAGTTGCCGAAAATACTACGTGAATATGTGTGTCAGTGGGGGTGTTAATGAGAAAAAAGTGTGTTTTTTATAAAAAAAAAAAAAAAAATTTAAATAATCTTTGAGTTTTTTTTTTTTTTTTTTTATTGATAGATCATTTTTAATACGAAAATGTGCTTTGGCCTGACGTCTGGCTCTTTGTGCATAAAGTTGATAACTCTAGAAATGATGACTCAATTGAATTGAAATTTGATAGAATACTTTCAACATGCATCTATCAGTGGCGTAGCGAGAGGGGGGCAAGGGGGTTCATCATGCCCCGGGCGCTACTCACAAAGGGGCGCCAAACAAATTCGCAAAAACAAAAAATAATTTTAATGTACAAGAAAAGGACCGGAGAATAAAAGCCAGCAGTAGATGGACCCTCTCACATCATCTTTAATTAGCAGATATTTCGACTGGCATAACGCCTAGTCATCATCAGTGCAAAACAATGATTTGGCGGAGGGCCCGTGTCAAACAATAGGTGTTGGTTATTTTAAAATTTCAAAAAAACGTTCGCTCGCACTTGCGTCTGGCCCCTGCTTCTCTGAAATTTTAAAATAACCAACACCTATTGTTTGACACGGGCCCTCCGCCAAATCATTGTTTTGCACTGATGATGACTAAGCGTTATGCCAGTCGAAATATCTGCTAATTAAAGATGATGTGAGAGGGTCCATCTACGCTGGCTTTATTCTCCGGCCTTTCCTTGTACATCTGATCCAGCGTAAATCTTCCAATTGTAATAATTTTAATGTCCGGGAAAATAATTAAAAAAATTTTCCGCGTGACGGAAAAATTTGGTTCCGCAAAAAAAATAAAATTTTTCCGCAGGAAGGGGGAAAAATTCCACAAAACTTAGCCCACTTAGGTAAAATGATTTTAACAGCAGGGCAAAAAATTTTCCGCAGGCAAGAAA
This sequence comes from Euborellia annulipes, assembly GCA_023213315.1. NCBI lineage: Eukaryota > Metazoa > Arthropoda > Insecta > Dermaptera > Anisolabididae > Euborellia > Euborellia annulipes. Next base: position 40,027 of record JAKCPI010030356.1, read on the forward strand.
ATTTTATGAGTTCTATATACGCCCCTGTATAATGTTATGGTTTTCGAATGCGGGGGTGTGTTGTGCCCCGGGCGCGAGTTAAGCTCACTACGCCACTGATTAAGAATCTACTTTTGTTATTTTTGTATCTCAATTATTTTTCGAGTTTTACTCAAAAAACGATACAAAATTTGAGAAGGCTTAATATCATTAAACATAAAAGGTAGAAGATATTTAAGATATCGTATAAATTTTGTATTTTTTTTTTTTTTTTTATTGTTTAGAGCGCTTCAATTTTGTATTTAATGCAGATAACGAATCAATAAACACCAATTTTATATCTTTTTTAGTTTTTAGCAAATTTACGAAAATTCAAGCAAACATAGATGTGACTCTCTCTTATAAAATAGAACAAACTAGTAATTGACATTGACATTGCCATTTTTAGAATTAAATTTTATAAAATTTGAGTATAAACAGATGAAATCAATCAATTTGACAATTATTTCAACTAATGGAAGAGCATCAAATTTTTTTTTCCAATTCGATCGGCGCCCAGAGACCAGCCAGGGAGACTCGCGTAACTCTTATCTAAGCCTTTTGTCTAGCGCGAGATCGCTTTTCAAAAAATCGCTAAATCTCTCTTATTTATTCACGGATTTGAGGCAAAATGCAAAACTGGTCTCTTGAATTAATTATAAAGCCATAGGAATTTTTCTATTTAGCTACGCCCACATCAAATGAGGGTTTATTGATGACACTCACGACTTCTAACGTCAACTCCCGCCAATATTTTATTGTTTTTTAATTAAATAAACACATTTAGGGCTTGATATCGATTGAATAAATTAAAATATAAAATATTCTAACTAAAACAATCCATTTTCGGCCAAGGAATGTCCTAAAAATAATAAAAAATCGATTTTAATTAATTTTGACAGATGAATTTTTTCTTTTCAAAATAATAAAAAAACTATTCAACATATATAAATAGTGAATAGTGCATTAGAATCAGCACTAAATCCTGAATCTTACACATTTATGTCAATTACTAGTTTGCTCTATTTTATAAGAGAGAGTCACATCTATGTTTGCTTGAATTTTCGTAAATTTGCTAAAAACTAAAAAAGATATAAAATTGGTGTTTATTGATTCGTTATCTGCATTAAATACAAAATTTATACGATATCTTAAATAT
>JAKCPI010030357.1:0-41292 GCA_023213315.1 Euborellia annulipes
TACTGCAGATATTATTCAATAGTGAGGTTTAGGCCTTTTCAGTACACAAATAAAAAATACAATTTTTTTAAAAAATCATATTTATTTTAAAGGTTAACAAACCAATGTAGGTTTCGACAGCTTCCAGCTTGTCTTCCTCAGTGTCGGGTTTGTACCTGGAAGGGTTTACATTTTAGCGTTTAATAATTTTAAATTATTTATATAAATTTTACATTATATATTATATACCTTTTTATAGGTGATTTTTACAGAAATCCTCTCCAGGAACAAACCTTCTTTTCCATTTAATGCCCAACACTTTTCTATCAACATACATCAGTTAAAAAATGCGATTAATAATAAATCTAATTTTGTCTTTCTTTATATAAAATTATCTCCTAACAGTCAGAGACATCTATTGGTATTTTTACATTTCTACATTTGGATATAAGTTATTTTAAGACATTTAGAAATAAAACAAATTGAAATTATTTTTTCTTAAAACTATGATTAAAAAACCGAAAGGCTGTTTTTCTATACAAGAATTATTTTCATACATTTTCAAACATAAAAGGACCAGGAGGGGGGGGGGGGCCTTAACAGAAACTATTTAAATCTGTTCATTATTAAGCTATAACACTCTGAGAGGTTTTCGGTGTCTGTCTTGAAATTTATAGCTCTGTTTATATTTATTTGAATGTTGGCCGCCTCTTTGAATTTTCTTTTGTCTTCGTTTTTTTCAAAACATACAATTTTTGTGTTCTCAAAATCCATTTCATGTTTGAAGTCCAGGCTGTGTATTGAAAGAGCAGTTTTCATCTGCTTATCTCGCACGGTGTTGAAATGTTCTTTGAGACGAATTCTTAAAGGACGTTTTGTCTCCCCAAAATAAATATAAGGTTTTTTATCCTGTTTACACTTAAGACATTCTATTTGGTAAACCAAATTTTTCTGTTGTAATTTATCCGTTTTATCTTTATTTGAGTAAAGAGGTCTAAGCGTTTGGTTTACCTTGGCAGACAAAAATATATTTTCTTTTTTAAAAATCTTCTTTATTTCTTCCGTTAGGGATGGTATATATGTTATACCTCCATAACGTTTATTTGTTGGGGTGTTTGTATTTACTTTTTTGTTCACTGCCTGATTCTTTGAGTCATTTACTAGTCTTTTCACTAATTCTTTGGGGTAGCCATTCTTCTGCGCCCTTCTTATAAGGTTCCCAAAATTTTTTACTTTGTTTTTTTCGTGACATATATTGTTGATTCTAAAAATTTCATTTTTTATAATGTTCAATTTTTGACACAACGGTTGCATTGATTTGTAGTTTAGCATCCTGTCTGTCTTCGTCAGTTTTCTAAATAAATCTGTTTCCAAAGATCCATCTTCAATTCTTTTTATGTTGATATCTAAAAAATTGATTTCCCCATTGTTTTCTTTTTCTATTGTAAACGATATATTCGGATTATACCCATTTAAAGTGTCTAGAAACAGTTGAGCATCTTTTTCTTTTATAATGCAGAGCGAATCATCCACGTATTGCATGAAGATGTTAAAATTAAGGCTTGTGAGAATATTTTGGAGCATTTCCCCTATAAAAATGTCGGCAATCACTGGCGAGATCTTGGAGCCTATTGCTACTCCTGAGAGTTGTTCATAAAATTCTCCTTGAAATATGAAGAAGTTGTTATTTAAACATATTTCTATCCCTTCCATGAAATCTTTTTTGTTCGTGATGGTTGTGTAGCTCCTGATTTTTTCCCATTCTTTGTCTAATATTTTTAACACTACATCCTTTGGTAATTGCGGAAATAAATTTTTTATGTCAAAACTTACAAGAATTTCTTCATCTTTTATTCTGGTTCTTTTTATTATTTCTACTGCTTCATATGAATTTTTCACTTTATATTGATCTTTTACAATGGGCTTCAGTACATTAGAGAAATATTGACATAAATTTTCTAAGGGGTTGTCAATAGAAGATATCACGGGCCTTAATGCGCGATTCTCTTTATGTAGTTTGATCAGTCCATATATCTGAGGCAGTCTTTTGTAAGATGACTTCAAAGAATCTTTTAATTTTTTATCGATTTGACCGGAATGTAGTAATTTATCTAAATAGTCGTTGATTTTCTTCTCTAATTTATTTAAGGGATTTTTTGTAAGCTTCTTATAGGATTTTTCATCGTCAACTATTTCTTTCATTTTCGCTATATATTCAAATCGATAAAAAATTAAAAGATTCTTTGAAGTCATCTTACAAAAGACTGCCTCAGATATATGGACTGATCAAACTACATAAAGAGAATCGCGCATTAAGGCCCGTGATATCTTCTATTGACAACCCCTTAGAAAATTTATGTCAATATTTCTCTAATGTACTGAAGCCCATTGTAAAAGATCAATATAAAGTAAAAAATTCATATGAAGCAGTAGAAATAATAAAAAGAACCAGAATAAAAGATGAAGAAATTCTTGTAAGTTTTGACATAAAAAATTTATTTCCGCAATTACCAAAGGATGTAGTGTTAAAAATATTAGACAAAGAATGGGAAAAAATCAGGAGCTACACAACCATCACGAACAAAAAAGATTTCATGGAAGGGATAGAAATATGTTTAAATAACAACTTCTTCATATTTCAAGGAGAATTTTATGAACAACTCTCAGGAGTAGCAATAGGCTCCAAGATCTCGCCAGTGATTGCCGACATTTTTATAGGGGAAATGCTCCAAAATATTCTCACAAGCCTTAATTTTAACATCTTCATGCAATACGTGGATGATTCGCTCTGCATTATAAAAGAAAAAGATGCTCAACTGTTTCTAGACACTTTAAATGGGTATAATCCGAATATATCGTTTACAATAGAAAAAGAAAACAATGGGGAAATCAATTTTTTAGATATCAACATAAAAAGAATTGAAGATGGATCTTTGGAAACAGATTTATTTAGAAAACTGACGAAGACAGACAGGATGCTAAACTACAAATCAATGCAACCGTTGTGTCAAAAATTGAACATTATAAAAAATGAAATTTTTAGAATCAACAATATATGTCACGAAAAAAACAAAGTAAAAAATTTTGGGAACCTTATAAGAAGGGCGCAGAAGAATGGCTACCCCAAAGAATTAGTGAAAAGACTAGTAAATGACTCAAAGAATCAGGCAGTGAACAAAAAAGTAAATACAAACACCCCAACAAATAAACGTTATGGAGGTATAACATATATACCATCCCTAACGGAAGAAATAAAGAAGATTTTTAAAAAAGAAAATATATTTTTGTCTGCCAAGGTAAACCAAACGCTTAGACCTCTTTACTCAAATAAAGATAAAACGGATAAATTACAACAGAAAAATTTGGTTTACCAAATAGAATGTCTTAAGTGTAAACAGGATAAAAAACCTTATATTTATTTTGGGGAGACAAAACGTCCTTTAAGAATTCGTCTCAAAGAACATTTCAACACCGTGCGAGATAAGCAGATGAAAACTGCTCTTTCAATACACAGCCTGGACTTCAAACATGAAATGGATTTTGAGAACACAAAAATTGTATGTTTTGAAAAAAACGAAGACAAAAGAAAATTCAAAGAGGCGGCCAACATTCAAATAAATATAAACAGAGCTATAAATTTCAAGACAGACACCGAAAACCTCTCAGAGTGTTATAGCTTAATAATGAACAGATTTAAATAGTTTCTGTTAAGGCCCCCCCCCCCTCCTGGTCCTTTTATGTTTGAAAATGTATGAAAATAATTCTTGTATAGAAAAACAGCCTTTCGGTTTTTTAATCATAGTTTTAAGAAAAAATAATTTCAATTTGTTTTATTTCTAAATGTCTTAAAATAACTTATATCCAAATGTAGAAATGTAAAAATACGGTACCAATAGATGTCTCTGACTGTTAGGAGATAATTTTATATAAAGAAAGACAAAATTAGATTTATTATTAATCGCATTTTTTAACTGATGTATGTTGATAGAAAAGTGTTGGGCATTAAATGGAAAAGAAGGTTTGTTCCTGGAGAGGATTTCTGTAAAAATCACCTATAAAAAGGTATATAATATATAATGTAAAATTTATATAAATAATTTAAAATTATTAAACGCTAAAATGTAAACCCTTCCAGGTACAAACCCGACACTGAGGAAGACAAGCTGGAAGCTGTCGAAACCTACATTGGTTTGTTAACCTTTAAAATAAATATGATTTTTTAAAAAAATTGTATTTTTTATTTGTGTACTGAAAAGGCCTAAACCTCACTATTGAATAACATTTTATGTTTAATAAATCCACGCTCTCTCTTTTTGTCATGACAAATTATTTATTTAAAAGAATCAATTAAATAAAATCACCATAATTTTCTTTTAATTTAACGCTAATGTTCAAATCTTTTTTTTTTTTGATGACAAATTTTCATTACATTTCAAATGAGAATCGGAAAATTAATTTCAAAAAAAATATATATATGAGAGAAAATACTTGCTTTATGGTAGATGGTTAAATTAAATTGTGTGTAATAAATATTTTTTTTATATGCGTATTTATTTATTTATTTTTCCATTACACTTCATTACCCGGTTAGTAGATGAATAATTGGGGCTTTGTTTTGTTGTGGAGTTTTTAGTAATAAAATCCCTTTTGGCATATTTTATTTGTCACTAAACGGAAAAATAGAATTTGTCAACGTTATTGGAATTAGAATACACCAGCTGCACTGCCCGATTAACCTCCAACCAAGGGCGGATCCAGAGGCGTGTCTGTGATAATCTGGTGTGACTCGTCTCACAGCACACCTATTTTTTCTTAATTTCAGTTAATTTAAAGGCGCATTCTGTACTTGTTTGCCAGAATATAAATAAAAAAATGAAATTTTTAAGTATTAATTGGACCGTTTATTTTGAAAGAGGGCGTCCATTAAATAAAAAAAAATGAGATTTCACATGATTTATGATTAAATTAATGTAAATTTTCTATGTATAACCTAGCTAGTGGTAAATTTCTTAAAAAATTCCCATGTTTTTGTTCATTTGAAAATTGGTCGGTAAATAGATTTTTTTAAATAAACAAATATTTTTTTTACTTTCTCTTACCTATGTATATATGTAATATATATATAGAGAGGAAAGTATTGGATTCATGTCAAAAATTCGATGTCGAGATTTTGATGGATATACACGTTTTGAGGTCCCCTGAATCCAAAAAAGTGGTTTTCGCGACATGGTCTGTCTGTGGGTGTGTGGGTGTGTGTCAAATTTTAAGCATGAAGGAATTGAGCTATGAGGCTGAAATTTTATATTTAAGTTAAACACCCCCCGGGACCGGAAAATAAGCTTTTAATCAAAATCGGCCAAAGAGTACTAGTACTTTACTGATGTACTTTTTCAGTTTTTTTCGATTTTCTCAAAAATCGCTCTAACGATTTTGATTAAAATTCAAAAATCAATTATTTTTTAGATGCTCTTTCAAATGTATATTCTCGTTTTGCCCTCAAAATTGTTTGAAGCACACTTTACTCTTGTGCTTCATAGGAAAGATAGGAGAAATGGTTGCCATGGTAACAAAATATAAATATTTTCCCATACTTATAAATTTTACATCTGAATTCAAATATTCCCTACTGCCGGGAACTAAATACATGTCGACACAAAAAATCTGGTGTGACAAGCACAGTACACAACTTTCGATTACCGAAGGTAAGAGAAAGTTGTGTGCTGTGCGCCAGTCACACCAGATTTTTTTTTTTTTATAAAAAACACTCACACTTTTTTTCTCATTCACACTCGCACTCACACACACATTCACACAGTCTTTTCGGCAATCTCTGGCCATTTAAGACTTTATTTATTTATTTATTTATTTTATTCAAACATGTACATAGGGCAGGTTGCCCCTCATAGTGTACACAGTAAATTTGTCATACATTTATTAAGCACCCACTTATATCCATCGATCATTCGACTCGCGACAGTGTTGTTTATACGATAACCGCTGTAATTAATAAATGTATTTGGGGTCCAGGCATTTCTATTTAAGCCATTTGGTATCCAATTGGCTTAAATAAAATCATCGGACTGCCTGGGGTCCGAACCCGCGACGTTTGGTATATGAGGTTAGCACGCTAACCTCTACGCCATGCCCTGAGGGCAACAAATATGTTAACCTGTCATTTTCTCGAAACAATAGAAAATGGACTTACACCACTTTCAAAATAAACGGTCCAATTTTTAAAATTTTACATTAAAAATAAATTTTTTTTTTTTTGGAAAAAGTATTTTTTTAATCTCGGGGGAGGGTAATTACCCCCTTTACCCCCTTGTATCCACCCTTACTTCCAACTGGTGTCTCACACTAATTCATTAAAAAATATTACATACACCCCTTTACTTATTATTATTTATTTATTTTGTATATTTAATAAATATTTAAAAAAAATGTTGATTAAAGAGAAAAATTATTAATTATTATTTGAAATTCTTATCGGGATTCCCGTTTATTTGCCCGAGGTGCTTAAGCACACACCTCAAACCCAACCGGCCTCTGGCCGTAGCCATCTACCGGCACCCCGCGAAGTTACATTATTTCCTATCTCTAACTCCTCCTCCTGCTTTCATCTCTAGCTAGTGAACTAATCCTTATTTCTTGTTCCACCCGGTTCCTTCTAGGATCCGACCGAAACTGAAACTTGGATTTCCTATACAAAATTCATATCATTTTTTTTTTTTTTGATTTTTTCCGCCCGTGGGAAATTTTTTGAGACGAAATTATTTTTTCAGCCTCTTTTCCACCGAGTGAAAAAAAAATTTTTTTCCCTTCTGTGGAAATCATTTTATCTTTTTTTTTTGCGTGCAAGTCTCATCTCATCTTTTCAAACTCAGGTTTCGGCTACTTTTTGGCCGAAACTGTAACCGAAACCGAATATTCGGTCGATTCCTAGTTCCTTTTATCCAACCTCTTTTTTATGCTATGGAGAATGTCCTAGTTGAGGAGGGACTTCCTCAGCACCGACCTTCCTTTCGAAGAATGCATTACTGAGAGGGAACCTTCTTTACGTCCAGGGGCGCCGGAACCAATTTGAATCAGGGGGGGCAAAACTTTTTTTTTTACAAAATTAAAATAATTTTTAATATGTTCAAATAGTATAAAACAAAAACAAATACTATAAAGCTTTAAAAATTTTAAATAAAATCACAATTTTAATAAAATTAAAAATTTTAAAACATTTGCTAGTGATTTTATCAAAAATTTTTTTTAGGCTATATTTATACTATTTGAAGGAAATAAATATTTTTAATTTTCTTCTTTTAATTCAATATAAAATGTTTTTAGAAATTAGAAATACAAAGAGCCCCCCCCCCCCAAACCCCCCCCCCCCCCCCAAAAAAAACAATAGGGTCTATATAAAATATTTTGGAAAAAAATGAATTTCTTACTCTTTATTTTTTTTAATAAAAGTTTTTTTTTTAAAAGTAAAAATGTATAATTTTTAAAAATAAATGAAATAAAAGAAGACATATTGCCCCCCTCTGCCCCCTCCTATAGAATGCCAGGGAGGGGGCAGTGTACCCTTGCCCCCCCCCCCGAGTTCCGGCGCCTATTTTTACGTCCCTTCCACAGGACGGGATGTCACAGCAACTCCCCTCACAGGGATTTTCTTTGTAGAAGCCAAAACCCTAGCTCACTACACCAGCGAGCCCTCCAGTTAGTTGACAATAATAATAAAAGAGTAAATGAAAAAAAAATAAAAACATTTAATTATTTTGAAAGTAAGGAAAGTAGAGAGAATTAATAACCCGGAAAGGGCGTGAAAGTGCGACACTTCATCAAAGCAAAGACATGTAATAAAATTTCAATTTGCCACTGACTGACTGACTGACGTCATTTCATCTCACTTGGCATTAAATACTCCCCTCCCATCCCTTATTTTCTTATCGAAGATAAAAAAAAAAAAAAAAAAGAATGAATATTTATGAGCTGATAAAGAAGAATTCACACACCCACACACACACACGCTTACATGATATTGATATCTAGGCATGAAGAGTGTCTTATGCGCCGTTGGATAATCCACTTCTGCTTTTTTCCAAGCGTAATCGCGAGGCACAAAGTATGTGAAACGCTTATTGGATTCGCCAAGTTCATTGTTAAGTCCGCTCGCCTCGCCGAGATGGTACGTCTTACTGCAAGTAAATTACAATTTTATTAAAAAATAAAAAAAGAAGCGAAACGAAATATACGAAATATATAATACAGAAAGAGAAAGAAGTTCTTAAGTTGTTCCTAAATTGGAAATAATATTTTAAACTACTTCAAGAAATTAACGCAGGTAGAATCATAACAAGTAATTTCATTTTATTTATTTAATATTATTTATACTATTATAATATTATTATTTAATATATTTAATTATAATTTAGTGTATTTAGTAAAATATAATAAAAATTTTAAATTTTCGTTTCTAATTTAAAAAATCTGGTGTGTTAAGAGCACATCACACAACATCCCCTTAACCGATTCAGTAAGAGAACATCCGCTATTTATTAAATTTAATAAACAGATAAACAAAAGTAATTGTGGTAAAAATAAACGCCTTAAATTTTAGAATTCAAAAAATCTGGTGTGTCTAAGAGCACATCACACCACATCCCTTTAACCGATTCAGTAAGAGACCATCCGTTATTAATTAAATTTAATAAAAATATTAATGTAGGAATAAGCGCCTGAAATTTTAGAATTGAAAAATCTGATGGGTCTAAGAGCTCATCACAAAACATTCTTTTAACTGCTTCAGTAAGAGAACATCCGCCACCATTTAATAAAAATATAAATAAGAGTAATAGTGGTTGGAATAAACGACTTAAATTTTGGGGTGAAAAATCTGGGGTGGATAAGATTACATCACACAACATTCCTTTAACCTTTTCAGTAGGAGAACATTGCACTATTTATTAAATTTAATAAAAGTCATAAACCTCTTAAATTTAAGGTGAAAAATCTGGTGTGTTAAGAGCACATCACACAACATTCCTTTAACCTTTTCAGTAGGAGAACATCCTCCAACATTTAATAAAAAGAGAAACAAAAGTACTAATGTAGAAATAAACCACTTAAATTTTAGGGTGCAAAAAAGTCTGGCGTGTTTGAGAGCTCATCACATTACTTAAGAGGTTATTTTTTTTTTTTTTTAATTAAATTTATTAAAGGCCTCTTTTGACATGGAATCATACCGTTGATTGGTCAATTATTTTTGTCGCATGCGACGAAATGCAAACTTTAACACAAGAGGCAGTAAGTGCCTCTTGTTTGCCACTAGGGGTCAGAGGTTCGCATCCTGTCTCATGTCACAATTGATTTGGCTACAAAACAAACAAAATAGCCTCCAACGCCGAAATAAATAAATAAATAAGAAAGGGTTGGATGGAAGTGTGTTAATAAAAAAAAATCAGCCTTACTTGAGCATTGGATCGGTGGCCAATTTATCTTTCACTGTGATATATGGCACTCCAAGAACTCTATCAATAATATGAACGATTCCATTGGTGGCAGCAATATTAGCCTGGATAACAGTGGCGTTGACACCGCCACCCTCAACGGTCATCGTTTGATTTCCATGCTCGCCGTGGATGATGTTGAAATAAAGGGATTTCCTCTCGGCGAGAGTCCGCGCCTGGAACAGCTACAGTCAGAGACCAACATGTCGACTAAGCGGGCTCGCCTACTAAACTAAAAAAGTAAAGGCGCCCAACGTGCATTCTACTATTATATATTAATACTAATAATGCATCATTCCATGCTAATTAAATGCTAAACATAATTTTGTTTGGCGCCTTGATATCTAAAATAGAAACAGAGAAAATGATCATTAATAGTGGGGGGTGAAAAAGGGCAGAAACAATTCTGGGGTATCATTTTACATTTTAAAAATTATCTAGAAAAACTGTATATTGTGACACTGTGTATGCCCGCTGTCTAAGATAATTATTTTTAGAGTTTTAAATTCCCTAGATTGTCGGCAGCGGTGGTAGTGGCGGATCCGGCGGCCGAATGGTCAACAATGCCGGCGGAGTGCAAAAGAAATTGATGCAACGCAAAGCACAAAATTCAACTAATGGCTTTTTATAAATACAGATTTTAAAATTGGAGAGGTAAAAAAAAAAATTCTATTCTTTTAAGAAATTTATAATAATTCCTATAACAATTTCACGTTATTAAGAGAATTTTAACCAGTCTCTTCTTAAAATAATAAATTCAAAGAAGCGAGAGTCCAAGAGTATACTGTAAAAAAAAAAATATGAATTTTCAATCATTTTTCATATACTTCGGTGATTTAATATTAATATACCCAGGATATGAAATAAAATTAATATACAAAGTATATGAACAAATTACCAACTTTTAAACTTATCTTTTTCTTTGTGTGCCGCCAAATTTTGAAATCGTTAAAAGTGTACCGCGACAAGTTGAGAATCACTGGTCTAAACGTTCTCAAATAACTCGACTACCTCAAGGAATTTTTATTAATATTATTTTATAATTATTTTAAGGAAACTTGAAATTATTCTTTTAAAATTTATTTCACAAATCTAAATTTATTAAATTCTGTTTTGAAATTCGCGCTCTAAACTATTTAAATATTTATGAAGTATATTAAAATCATACTAATTAAATAATTTTTATAAAGTAATTCAACTAAATAGCTATAAAAATTAAAATTAACAATTTTTACCAAAATAATTAATTTTAAAATATACAAGAAATTTGTTAGGTTGGCAACAAATTGAACTTTCTCTATATGGTTTTGTTGTTAAAACTTTTTGTTTTTTAGTCAAGATACAATCTTGTTGTATCTTTCTCATATATATTCATAAACAGTTTATGAAACAAGAGTTCCTCCATACTTGTATAGGAAGTTTTTTTTACAGTGTACAGTGTAGTTGGGTGTTGTAACTAGAGGTGCTGTAAATTAAAATAAAGAGAACGCCTGGGAGTTAGACAACCGGAAATGCAAACCAACTTGACCAGTAGAAGATTATTAGGCGCGCTCACAATTCACTTCTTCAATTTAGTGGTAAGAGAAAAATAAAAAGTAAACTCGCATGTTCTTGTGCATCATTTGTTAGTCAATAACAAACAACTCTTGCCAGAAATTTTGTTTAGGGGGCGGACCCAATAAACTTTTAATTTTAAATCTAAAAGGATTTGTTTAATATACGAATGACGAGACTTTTTTTAAAACAATTGCTTAATTTTTTTCGCCACGAGACAGTCATCAATCACTAAATATTAAAGTCCCGCATTCCACGGGACTGACAAGTGGCACAATATACCTTATATTAATTAGAACAAATCGTTTTTACTAGGTGTCCGAGCAAATAATTCAATAATGTCGAAAGTTTTGTATTTAGTTGACGACTGATTTGCAAAGTGACTGATTTCGGCCATCATCAGGCCTGAGAACAAAATAATATTTAATATAATTTATGTGCTGTTGTCTCTTCCACATTTTTTCATTTTGTTTATATCTTATTCACTAGCGGGTCCCAGGGGGCCCAGAGGGGCCCGGCCCCCCCCCTTTGGACAGACAAAAATTCAAAAGTTTTATTTAATATTTTAAAACTAAACAAAAAAATTATAAATTTTTCACGTCTCAGGGTATCTAAAAACGCAAATTTCAATGCCTCATTTTCAAAAATTTTTCCATACCCCTCAAAATTTTAAAAATTTTAAATTCGTCAAAAATCGATTTTTTTTTTCTCGTTATGGTAAAATTTTAGACGAGAAAAAAATGCGTTCTCAAGTTTTCAACCCTTAAAAAATTTTTTTTGAGCTCATCTTTGGAGAGGTCTCTTAAAACATGAGAAACTAAAATATTGTCAGGTCGTAGGGGATCCGAAGAGAGGTCGATTTGCACCCAGCTGTTTATTGGATGAAACGTATTTTACATGAAATTTAATATGTTAAATAATTTATCTTGAATAGGTTGCCTGAAAAATTCCTGTGCAAACTATAATTAATTTCAAATTTAAAAACTAATTTTTTTTTCAAAATTACACAATAAAGATAATTTTATCACGAATCCAATGATGTACGGTTGCCTGCGGAAAACCTGTGCTGAATCCGGTTGTTGCGGTTACTTTACAGATGCACTTTTTCGGTTTTTTTTAGATTTTCTCAAAATTCCCTCTTACGATTTTGAATAAAATTCAAAAAACAATTATTTTTTAGACTCTCTTTAAAATAAATGTATATTCTCATTATCGGGTTGAAAACTTTTTAAGAACACTTTAATTTACTCTTGTACTTCATAGGAAAGATAGGAGAAATGGTTGCCATGGTACATAAGTTTCGATTACCTAAGAAGAATTGAAAATTATGTCCTGTGCTTCTCACACCAGATTTGTTTGTGTCGACATATTTTTAATTTCTGACAGTACGCTACATTCGAATTCAAGATGTAAAATTTATAAGTATAGGAAAATATTTATATTTAGTTACCATGCCAACCATTTCTTCTCTTTCCTATGAAATACAAGAGTAAAATGGTCTTCAAAAGATTTCAACCCGAAAATGAGAATATACATTTTAAAGAGAGTCTAAAAAATAATTGTTTTTTTGAATTTTATTCAAAATCGTAAGAGGGAATTTTGAGAAAATCTAAAAAAAAACCGAAAAAGTGCATCTGTAAAGTAACCGCAGCAACCGGGATTCAGCACAGGTTTTCCGCAGGCAACCGTACATCATTGGATTCGTGATAAAATTATCTTTATTGTGGAATTTTGAAAAAAAAAATTAGTTTTTAAATATTCTATTCACGATATATTATTTAACATATTAGATTTCATGTAAAATACGTGCAACTCGACCTCTCTTCGGATTTAGACTAACACGAGGTCGAAAAAAAAATTAGTCGGATTTTTGCGCCACCCTATTCTTTACCTTCCCTACATCATAAATTTTGGGCCATTGGCTACCAAACCAGGTGAAATAAATATATAAAATAGGTCTAAATGGCCTTCGCTGCCAAAAAAAGAGCTTAAATGAATAAAAAAAAAAAAAAAAAAAAAATTTGGGCCCCCTTGACAAAATCCTGGGACCGCCACTGATCTTATTATAATAAGAAACGATTAAATATTCAATATTATCAATATTGTTTCTCATATTCACCAAATATTATTTTATTTTCAGACGTTTTGACGTTAATGTATTCGTTAGAGAATGAAAAGCTTGAGATATTAATAATAGTGCAGAATGGGTGGTCAATTTTTTTATTAACATAATAAATCAAGTTTATATATATATATTTATCTAAGATCTTTTTCGGCATCGGAAGCCATTTAGACCTATTAATTTCAATTGAAATTGTCGCATGAAATAGAATGCGAACCCCTGTCCCAATTAGCACAAGAGACAGGAACTCTACCACTGTCTACGACCCATTTCTATTGATTTCATATAAATAAATAGAAGGCGTTTATTTATTTATTTTTAATTCTCATATAAATGCAAAAAAATAAATTCTCATCTTTTTTAATAAATGAGTCGTCCATTTCCAAAAGTATCTAGCTGCCTAGGGACAAGGGCGGATACAGGGGGGGTAAAGAGGGTAATTACCCCCCTGGGATTTGAAAAAAATACTTTTTTTTCAGAAAAAAAAAAAAAAAAAAATTATTTTTAATGTAAAATTTTGAAAATTATAACTTAAAAATTTGTTTTGCATTTATATTCTGGCAAACAAGTACAGAATGCGCCTTTAAATTTCCGAAATTAAGACAAAATAGTGTGCTGTGGGACCAGTCACTCCAGATTACCCCCCCCCCCCCCGAGAAACACCTCTGGATCCGCCCTTGCCTAGGGAAACGAGAAAAACCTGTATTTTATTAAACTCAAGAGTAAATTTATGCCTGATATGTCAATAAAATCTGAAAATAAATTAGAAACACAATTTAGAAGGTCTTAAATTAGATAGGTATTATTTTCTATATAGCAGTAATAAACTGTTTTAATATTCAACTAGTCACTTTGGGAAAAGTTTTTTGTAATTAGGGTTTTGCAATTAGCGAGTTTTGTGACTGTAAATGCAAATTTTTAAATGGTCAGTATCAATCATAATAGCAAAACAAAAAGAAAATTCTATAAAAGTAGCAGGTTAGCCAACAATCCCTCAGTTTACCAAAATATACAATTTTGTGGAAGCTATTCATTGCAATTAGCAATGAATCAAGGAAATGCCTTCATGAAAGTCGCCATCTTTATGTTAGCAAGCAAGTAGTTTTGGAAATGTAATGAAATGTAACTAGGCCCGGTTTGAATTTGTACTCGATTTTCACTATTTGTTTTAACCTTTTGTTTTGTTCTCATAACGGCTAACGGGGTCTGACGGACCCCTCATTAATTAACTTATTTTAGAATGTTTAAAGACATATTTACTTTTCATTTTATCTGAAATTAAAATTTAATTGATTTATTAATTATTATATGATAAATTTACTTAGATAGTGCGGTGCAATTGGGCATTAATCTCCGCCAGATGTCAACGAATTTTGCAAAATGGCGGAGGTTTTTGCCATGTTGCCAAACTTTATTTCCTTAAATTTGATGTTAGTTATTCTACAGGTTAATGCCCGGTTGCAAGAAAACAGTTCTGTAAACATTTAAAAGTCTGTTAGTAAACATCGCTTTGGGCTTTAAAATTATAGGCTGTTGCTAAAGCAACTTTAAAGGAACCGTTAACTATTCCCTACTGTTAAGATATATAGATAGATGCAAAACGATTGGGCCACCGAAAATGACAGCTCTCTATGTAGTTGGCCATTTGACCGCAAGGGCGCATTGTCAAATTGTATCATTTATAATAGTACTAAAATTATAAAATAAATAAAAATAGTAATTATATTTATATTCTTTAAATTTTAATTGTTAATATTAGGTTACAAAACAAAAAATGTTTAAATATTTAAATATCGTAAAATAAAAATAATAAATACGTTGGTAGATCTGACTGTCAGATGTTAAATTATAAAGAAACTGGGAATATACTATAACCTCACTTTTTCTCTTCATTAGATGAATATCTATAATAATTAATAATATCGCTTAATACGTTTCAGAAACTAAAAAAACTCAATTAAATTAATGTATTTCTATCTTACCTCTCTCCCGTGATAATATAGCCACTAAATTCGTTATTTATTTCAATGAAACAAATCAGGTTAGTGGATACTTTATAGTTTTAAGCTCCGATTTTCAACCTTTAGTTTAAATAGAGCTTTTACGAACCAATCACCTTTAAATACGTTCTTGCAACCCAAAATTATTTAGCGGAAGGTTTAAAGCACCAAAAGCGTTTAACGAACCGTTAAATACGTTCTTGCAACCCGGCATTAATGTGTTTATGAATAGAAAGTTTACTAAAATACATATTATCGTTTAACAGTTGATTAGCTAAAAGGCTTTTTAAATGCTCTTTTATGAATTAGGCGGATAATCTTTAAATTTAGAATGACAAAGTCATAAAAGCTTATTAAGAAAATATTTTAAAATATAAAGTTATAGAGCGGGGTCGCCCGGGCTAGGGTTAAATAGGGTTTAGCAACTTTTTTCACTAGAAAACTATTTTCAAATGAATATTTCAGTTGTGCCAACAACATGCAATTAAAATCTCAACTTTTGAAATTTTCTCAATTAGGAAATGGACGACCCATTTAATACAGTGGCGGATTAATGCAATTTTGTCGGGGGGGGCGGTTTTTTTATTTTTTTTTTATTTAAGGACTTTGTGGGCATCTATGGCCATTTAGACCCCTTTCCTATTTATTTAAATTGATTGGTAACAAATTCAATTGAAATTAAAGCCCGGAAATCATAATTTCTTTAGATTACTAGTTTTTATAATATTGTGAATTTCTTCTCGGGGGGGGCGATCGCCCCCCTCCCCCCCCCCTTTAATCCGCCCCTGATTTAATAAACACCCTGTATATTACATTGTAGCTATCCTATTCCTTTATTGAACGAATATCATCTCGTGTGAGCTTTTAGCGAGTGATGAATAGTGAAAAGCGCAATTAAAATTAAAAAAAAAAAAAAAAGCTCTGAGTGTGAGCAGAGACGAGATGAGAGAAAAAAAAAAACTCTTTCATTACGGATTAATTAAAACATCTCTAAAATAAAATAAAAAAAAAAAACTCCTGCTGCTAGTAGTTGTGGGTGGGAGCGAAATAAAATTTTAATTAAAATAAATATCCAAAAAAGGAAAGTCTTTAAGCTTTCGAAATCTATATGATTCTTTTTTTTTAATATCTTTATGGAATAAATTAAAGAAAAACACACAGGGCTGAATAATATTAAGGAATTACTCTCCGGCTATTAGGTCTCAGCAATGCTGAGATGGGTTCTCGTTTCCTTCCTCAGGAGGGGGAGTTGTCTTCCCTCGCCTCCAAAGAATAAATATTGAGTGATGTTTTTTTTTTTAATTTGAGGCCATTTAGGGTTATGAAATTATATATATATATAATTCTTATTCCGATGGCTATCGGGTGACGTTTCACACGCTGAATTCTCGGGATCACCCACCTGATAGTTATGGTTACCATTTTTTAGCAAATTTTCCTTGCTTTTTGGTCCCGTTTTCGGTTCATATAAGTCAAATCGGGACATTTCTCAATAGTGAAATAATAACGCTTGTTCTGAAGGTATATTCAGGGTAAAATTTAATTCCACGACTTTGAACACCTCCTTTCTTCAGGACTATGTAGTTTTAAAAAATTAACTAATGTGGTATACATATCGGTACATAAATACATTTTTCCCATTTCACTTTTATATATATCTATAATAGCGGTGTGTCCGTCTGTCACGCTATTTTTGACCAACTTCCCGTTGGAATTTTGAAACGAAATTTCGCAGTCTTATAGAGGACGTTAATAGATAGAAGCTTTATTGACAACGGGCAAAGTTGAGCTCCATTAGCCCTAATGAAATTTTTACAAAGATGTTATACATTATTATTTTACATTATTAGCACATTAGACATACTGTTTCTCTCGTCTTAATTCATATTAGCAAGCGACAACATCATTAAGCCATGCCCCGGGCAAAGTCGACAGTCACCAGTCGAAAGCCTACAGCCCAGATCTCCATCTCAACTGTTAATCAGGCCGGAAACCCGTCCCACACCGCGAATGGAGAGTCCCGGAAAAATACTCAAGTCCCGAAATTCCTATAACTTTTTGAGTTATTAATTCCTAAAGCTACAATTTCTCCCATAGGAAATGTATAGAGAAATATTTATGTATTCTTTGAATGTAAACAAATCATCAAGCAGGCACTGGGTTGGAATACGTAGTAATAATAATTTTTGTGCCCTCGGGGCATGGCGTAGAAGTTAGCGTGCTAACCTCATATACCAAACGTCGCGGGGTCGGACCCCAGGCAGTCCGATGATTTGGATACCAAATGGCTTAAATAAGAATGCCTGGACCCCATATATGTATATATAATTCTTCTGTACGTGTGTATGTGACTGAACTCCTCCCTAAACGACTGAACCGATTATGATGAAATTTTCTGTGTATGTTTGTGAGAATCCCGGACAGGTTTTGTTTCACAAATAACAATATGTTAATGAGTAATTAACCGTTGGAAATAAGAAAAAATAAAAATTAGGAGAAAGGGTTGCCATGGTAACAAAATATAAATATTTACCCATGTTTACGATTTTTTATTTATTTATTTACATTTTTTGAATTCTAAAATATCGGCGTGTCTGTGTACCGGGAGAGTCCCGGAAAGGATATTATTCACAAAAAATCTTAAGTTCATGAATAATTAACCGTTAAAATAAACTCTATATATAAAAATGAAAAGGGAAAAATGTATGTACCGGTATGTATATAAGCCGAAGGCGAGCAGGAGGTCCAGGGGGCGCAGACCCCCCGCTAGACGGAAAGCCCCGCCGAAGGCGGGCTTTGCGTCTAGTATATGCGTATTTTTATCAATAACGGATATCGTAAAGAAAAGTCTTATATGCCCTGAGTTGCCGAAAAGACTGTGTGAATGTGTGTGTGAGTGTGAGTGTGAATGAGAAAAAAAGTGCGAGTGTTTAAAAAAAAAAAATAAATAAAATAATAATAATTTTTGTCGCCCACGGGGCGTGGTGTAGAGGTTAGCGTGCTCTACCTCCTATACCAAACGTCGCGGGTTCGGACCCCAGGCAGTCCGATGATTTTATTTAAGCCATTTGGATACCAGATGGCTAAATAGAAATGCCTGAACCCCCAATAGATGAATATTTATTACAACGGTTATCGTAAAGTCTTAAATGGCCTGAGTTGCCGAAAAGACTGTGTGAATGTGTGAATGAGAAAAAAGTGTGAATGTTCTAAAAAAAAAATGAAAAAAAAAAAAAAAAAAAAAAAATAGAATAATAATAATTTTTATTCCGATGGCCAAGCTGGTAGCTTAACTAGCTTTAATAAAAGCTGAGACGTTGGGTGCTAACTCGAAGGGCGTGTTTTCTTTAAATGAAAATGAAATAATAATTTTGAAAAAAAATTGATCGGAGAATATTTTACCCTTAATTAATCAAAATATGAAATTAATGGAATCTAGTTTGGAATGTAAATGAAGGGAAGTGGCTTTGAAAGTCTGAAAGAGTTATGAGAGATCGCTCTTCACGCTCTTCATTAACCTGTTGATTTTGTAATCAAAGGGGCCACTAGGCTTGAACAATAAAAAAAAAAAAATAATTTTTCTCTTTCAAAATCGCATTGATGCTTCATCTTCATTATCAGAAATAATATCTAAAAAATTAAATTAAATTATATTTTATCATCTACGAATTCAGAGAAAATTTTTGTAGGTTATGAAATACTTTCGTATTAAATTTCAACAACTTAAAATATAATATTGTATATAAATTAAATACTACTAAACAATAGTTATGCTGAAGTTCATAATTGAAAATACTTAAACGTCGCAATTAATATCTCAAACGTATTATTGTTTACGATGTTCTTGCACTTGACGCATAAATGCAAAATGAAAATCCTGCATTGAAATATTGGCAAAAATAATTTTAAGCTTTTTTTTTTAGGACATATTTCATAAAAAATTATAGCATTTGAAACAATATTCCGTGCTTAACTCAATTTTTGAATTTTTTTTGACGCTTGACATACTAATGCATAACAGAGTCCAAATATAATAAACTTAGGAGAAATTCACTTTAAGTA
Organism: Euborellia annulipes; assembly: GCA_023213315.1. Lineage (NCBI taxonomy): Eukaryota > Metazoa > Arthropoda > Insecta > Dermaptera > Anisolabididae > Euborellia > Euborellia annulipes. Next base: position 19,215 of record JAKCPI010030357.1, read on the forward strand.
AATTGGTTTGAGAGGCTTCTCTTTTGTGTTTATAAGTCAAGTTTTCGAAGTCCACATCCATCTTGCTCAAACATGTTGAAAGTAAATGTATTATATATATAAACTACGTACTGTACGTTAATACCAAACTAAAATTGATTACAAATTTCTTGTGTGTGTGTGTGTGTCTAATCTCAAGTCACTTTGTCTTTTCTCTTTAATGCTAATTATTATTATTATTATTATTATTATAGAATGGAATAAGTGCGTCGTGTTGTCTGTCGCTCGTTCTCTCTTTCTCTTATCAGTTGGAAACTCTCTCATAACAAGTCTATACAAACAATTTTCCCAAGTATCAACCTCTTTTAGCAACAACGTGCCTGGAATAATAATACTTGGCCATATTTTCTTTCCTTTTTTTTTTTTTTTATATACATTTAAATAAAAATGATTATCTTATTCAAATTAGCATTATTTTGCCCCTCAATGATGACCGTTTAAGCAAAATCATTTCTTAAACGTTTAGCATACTTCTATAATAAATAAAAAATTTCCCCCTGGGTCATAGCTAGGGCTCGGATTTCGCCCTATTTGCCTTTTTTTTAATTTATGGCTTAAAATTTAGGCCAATATGATATGTATACGTTTCATGAAATTCTGAATAAAATAAGAGGCATTTGTTAGTGCCTATAATGCCCATTTTGGCCGATTCTGGGTTTTTAGTGCCTATTTTATCTATAAATGCCTTTTTTAGTGCCTATTTTATGTTCAAATAGCCAATTTCAATTTTTTACGAGCTATACATAGCCTAAATTTGAAATTTTTTTTGAATAATCAAGAAAATATTTTGAAATAATCATTTGTCGCGCCTCTAGTCGGCGACATGATCAAGTCTAACAAGGAGTCCCCTTACGGGTTGTGGGTCACCGATTTTTTCAAACTCGTAGGATTTGAAGATTAGTATCTGGACATCAATTTCCTAAAGCAGTACGATGCGCTTCTCAAGAACACTCAAGAAAATCGACTTTGAAAATTATCATATTTTTTTTTTTTTTTTTTTACACAAAAACACACTTTTTTCTCATTCACATTCATACACACACATTCACACTGTCTTTTCGGTAACTTAGGCCATTTAAGACTTTGACGATAACCGTTAATTATTAAAATATCTATTGGGGGTCCAGGCATTTCTATTTAAGTCATTTGGTATCCAAATTCCTTAAATAAAATCATCGGACTGCCCGGGGGTTCGAACCCACGACGTTCGGAATAGAAGGTAGGCACGCTATTAACTACTCCAAGCCCCGTGAGCGTTCGAAAAGTTTTTTTTTTTTTTTTTATAAAAAAAAAAACATTCACACTTTTTTCTCATTCACACTCACACTCACACACACATTCACACTGTCTTTTCGGCAGCTCAGGCCATATAAGACATTTACGATAACCTTTATTTATGAATTTATATATATTAGGGGGTCCAGGCATTCTCTATTTAAGCCATTTGGTATCCAAATGGCTTAAATAAAATTATCGGACTGCCTGGGGTCCAAACCCGCGACGTTTGGTATATGAGGTTAGCACGCTAACCTCTACACCACGCCCCGTGGGCCGTTCGAAAAGTTGCCGCACGGAAAGTTTTTAACAATGGCTCTAACAATGACAATGAAATGTTTTTTGGCTCTCCTGAAAAATAAACAAAAATGGAGTTAGGCACTTTGCTAATTAGAACGTCGATATAAATAAATTATTAATATATACACAGTATAATCAAAATACATACTAATTCTATAGAAAAATTTTTCAACGTATATCGAAATACAACGTCGAGAAGCACATAAAGGCTTTTTATTTGGCTGAACCTGCGCTCATTAAAATCAACTATTTATATTTAACAAGAGTGTAATTTCATTGGCGAGGCCAAACGCCCCTTGGCCCCCGAGAATCGAACCCAGGATCTCCAGCCTTTCCGGGACATGGGAATGCTGAGCATTGAACCAGGCCGTCGGACCCTCGAGCTACACCAATAAAACTCACTTCCCCTTATAGGAGTTAACCTTGCAAGTTACTAATCAAGTGAGAAATATTAAAGAAAAATTTCTCATTTGCCCGCAGCTTTTTGATATATTTATCAAGAGTGTGAATGTTTTCATTGGCGAGGCCAAACGCCTATTGGCCCCCGAGAGTCGAACCCAGGATCTCCAGCCGGGGGAAAAGAGGGTGAGAAATTTTTCTTTAATGTTTCTCAATTTATTAGTAACTTGCAAGGTAAACTCGCATATACCCACACAGCACGGAATATTGCAATCTTGCTCAATGTTGACAATATTGCGGCAACATTGATGCAATATTGCAGCTCAAACAGCAATATTGCTAGTTTGGAATATTGCCGCTGCAATGTTGCCAAGATTCGCAATGTTTCTGCAACATTGCTGCAATATTTTGTGCTGTGTGGGTAAGGGTAAGTGAGTTTTATTGGTGTAAGTCGAGAGTCCGGCGGCCTGGTGCAATGGACAGCACTCGGATGCCCTGGAAAGGCTGGAGATCCTGGGTTCGATTTCCGGGGGCCAATGGGCGTTTGGCCTCGCCAAAGAAAACACACTTTGTTAAGTATATTAATCCGAATCGGTAATATCTTATTCAAATATATAGATCTTGAAAAATATTTAACTCAAATACATATTTATATTCACAGAGCCCAAATTCTATTTATATTCATCAAATTATATTGTTTCGATGGCTAACGAGAGACGTCTTTTTGAACTAATTGTTCATTTGAGAGTGACATGTTATTGTTACTCCATATAGCTACTTGGTCTGGGTTTCAATTTGTTTATTCAACGATGTCAATGAGAGAAGTGGCAGTCCAATGATTAGATTAATTCCGTTTAAACTGGTCTTGAGAAAATCTTAGGAAGAGATGTGCGCAAGACGCTTGGATGTATACATATATTCTTATTCTTCTTAAACTCAGTTACTGAAGTCTTCTTAATTTTCATAAAGCTTGATTGAAAATCTTCTTACAATTGTTAGTCTGTTGAGAACACACAATCTTCTTAGTCTTCATAAATGCAAAAAGAATGTGCTTTCACGCAGATATCTTTTTATTTTTCGCATATAATGCAATCAAAAATAAAGGATCTTAGAGATATTTTTCAATAAAAAAATATAAGTGTGCAAACATTGCAAATTATTAAATTGACAAATAATTAATTTTGAAAGTCAAATTCTTAAAAATTCGACTTTCGTGGAGGAAAAAAGTTATTTTAAAAATGCTAAAAAAGAGAAAAGAAATCACTTTTGATGCACCATGTAAATAGTTAAAGTAAGAATGGCAGTTTAATTTGGATTAAGTTGGATTGAGGATCTTCCCTTCCGACTTGGAAAAGTGATCAAAAAATAAAATATGGGGATTGACTTCCCCGAGACTTTCTCGTATATTCTTTTGAAATTACGTCTGGGTGTGTGTGTAAACACGATTGCTTAAAAACCAAGCAGCAGATGATGAAATTTGGTATTTGTTCCTACACTAAAATTGAAGATTTTATCAACTTTTGGAGTAAATACGTCACTTGAAGTAGTACTTTACTTAAAAAGTTTTTCAGAAATTTTGAAATTTTCAATTTTTTGTTATATTATGATAAAATACCTATTTTTAAAAAGTTTTTTTTCTTTGACATTTTTTCGAAAACTGAATAGTTTTTGAAATAATCAAAGAAGAGAAGAAAATTTTCGTTAATTTTGATAAAAAATAAAACAAAATCATACAGGTGTCATTAAAAAAAGGGTAAATATAAACAAATTCATTTGTTTCACAAATTCATTTGTTTATATTTGCCCTTTTTTTAATGACACCTGTATGATTTTGTTTTGATTTTTTATCAAAATTAACGAAAATTTTCTATTTCTTCTTTGATTATTTCAAAAACTATTCAGTTTTCGAAAAAATGTCAAAGAATAAAAACTTTTTAAAATAGAGTATTTTATCATAATATAACAAAAAAATTGAAAATTTCAAAATTTCTGAAAACTTTTTAAGTAAAGTACTACTTCCAAGTGACGTATTTACTCCAAAAGTTGATAGAAATCTACAATTTTAGTGTAAGGAGCAAATACCAAATTTCATCGATCTAGCTGCTTTGGTTTTTAAGCAATCGTGTTTACACACACACACACACACACACACACACACACAGACATAATGCCAAAAATGGTATTTTTGGACTCAGGGAGGTCTAAAACGTGGAGAAACATCAAAATCTCGAAGTCGAATTTTTTTACGATTACATAACTTTCTCTATACGAGAAAGTAAAAAAAAAAATTGAAAAATAAAAATGTGTTTAAATAATTGAAAATTTCATTAGACAAATTACGAGATTAGGATCCGCCCTATTAAAAATATATACAAGTTCTTATTTGCCATTTTTTTTATTCACTCGAATTATTAAATTTTACCGATCAATGATAGATAGGAGCAGGAAAAAGGTTAAAATCATTGATTTACATTATATTCGTGTGTAGTAATTTAGCTAAACTGGCCAAAAAGCTCAAATTTAACGAATATTAATATTTATCTTTGGTAACAGAAAGGTGTCTAAAGATGTTACCGAAATTTCTATTTTTGGGTCATTTCTTAGAGCATTTAAAATTAGAATGCTCAATTGTATGTAAAAAAATTCAAACTCATATGAAATTTTTGACCCGATTATTTAACAATTAAAATCTGAGTCTTCTATAAAATAAACGTTGAGACTTACAGTTTTTGATGTCCTCCTCCACGAGCTGCTTATGATGATGGATGAGCCGATCTGATGGCGATGGATGTTAACTTGCTATCTCGTGGAATCGAATTTCCTCTTCTAATTTTGCAGGAAATCCTCTTCTTACACTTACAATTATTGCAAATAAATAAAGCACTGCACTGAACACTAAAACAGAAATAAATAAATTAGTTTTTTAGAATATTTTTTTTTTTTTTTAATTTTAAATAAAATATTTTTTTCTTACCTTAACACTTAATGAACCAAATAAAACACTGCACTGAACACTGAAACAAATGGCAAATATATCAGAATTTATGAAATAATTTATAATAATAATGATAAAATTTCATTTACCTTCAAATGGCGTAATTCACTCGGATGCTCACTCGCTCTTGTGAACGCCGAGCTGGGTTCTCTTCTGTTTCTATTATGAGAGTTTTTTATTTGCCACCAATGAGTAGGCTATAAATTCGTCAAACAGGCCTGTTTTCCTCTTCTTTTTTTTAGAATTCTGATTTGATTTGCCAATCCCGAAAATGTAATAGGTTGAATACTGAAAGAAGAAAAATAAGAACAATTAATGTGGGAGTTTACAATGCCTTCGAAGAATGTATTGACTTTTATGAATTTTCTTTTTTTTTTTTTTAATTTGTTTAACGTCTTTTTCGGCATCTAAAGCCATTTAGACCCCAACTCTACGCCAGTGGCGTCATTTCAACTTTGTCTTGGGGGAGTGGGAAAATTTTTTTCTTGGGGGCCCCCATTTTTTTTTTCATAAAATTTCTTTACAATTAGGTACTCGAATTTGGCAAAAGATATTTAATTTAATTTAATTTAATTAGAAGGGAAACAGTTTTATATTAATTATTTCAAGATAGGAATTTTACTGTTCGTGTAATGTTTAATGTTTCGGTTTCGGCCGAAACTAAGATTGAGGCCGAATAATCGGTTTCGGCTGAAAATCTTGTTTGAATAGGCAGTGGCGTAACGTACGCCCCCGCAGACCCCGCGATGCGGTGGGGCCCCGGACCTTGGGGGGGCCCACGGGCCGGGCCGGGCTTAAAAACTATATCTCCTCAGGGCTCCGATAAAAACGGAAAGATTTAGGTAAAAAAAAATAATGAAAATTTCTCTTTGAGAGGGCCCGGGCCCTTAGTATTCAGGGATATACGGTATTTAAAAAATATTTTTTGTATGGTCTAATAATGGGGCCCGAAATAAAGGTTGCGGGGGGCCCAGCTAAAAAAACGTTATGCCACTGATAATAGGCCTAATATAAATTCTTAATTAACTTTCCTTTGATCGTCATCGGAATATATAGATAAGGATTTATAAAACACATAAAACAAAATAATATTAATCCAATAGTTTTCGGCAGGGGGCATGGCCATGGGCGTAACTAGAGAATTTGGCTGGGGGGGGGGCATGGGATCAGCTATCCTCCGGAGGGCCTGGAAAGCCCCATATTTTCTCAATTTTTCTTGAGACAGAGAGCTTTCTGGGAGGGGGGGGGGGGCACGAGCCTTCTGGGGGGTCGGCCCCCCGGCACCCCTCCTCCCATGGGCTAGTATATTTTTTATTATTAATAAACCGATCGTTGTATTTTAGCCTCTCTCTGTATTACTTATTCTATAATACATTAACCAGAAGGGATTAAACAAATCAAAAGAGCTTTATAGAAAAGGCTTATTTGTTTCTGAATCTAAATGTACTCTGTTCGTTGCCTACTCTCATATAAGAGAGAGAGGTAGAGAGATTAAAAGATAGGCCTACAATTCTCTCTCTTATGATAAAGAGAATAAAAAACCAAAATACCTTAAATTAAAGAAGTTAGTGTAAAGGACCAATGAAGGAACAAAATCAGTGCAAAGGAGAGCAGAGGAGTTCTTGAACAGGACATCTATGTAACAACAGGACAATTGAGTAGTATGTCCATGAAGAGACGCCATGACACCTTCTGAGGCGGTCAACCAGAGGGTTCAACACAGGGAAGATGGCGCCCCCGATATAAACCCGAATAAAACCGAACATTCACGAACGAATGATTGTTGAATCTTATTTTTGTATTGCGATAATAAAAAATATTTTAAATGAAACAATCATCTGGGTGAAGGAGTAGAATGGGATAATAATCGTTAATAAATTACAAAAGACAACTTAAAGATAAGTTTAAATAAAGGACTACGTGATTGTATCATTTAAATAAAATATTTAAAAAAATTTAATTGTAATTCTTTAGTGGCTAACGCCATCTGGTAACAAGTTGGCGATCTAACATTCAAAATGGATGCCAATTCAAAAAGGCAAGAGAGAGAGAGAGAGAGAGGGAGTGATGGCTAAACATAGTATTTGAAAAAGAAAGTCACTATTCCCATTCCTATCATAAAAGTGACAAAAACAGAGAGATCGTTTAGAAATTCATAATTATTTTATTAAAAAGCCCCCATATATTTCATCTTTTAAATTTATTATTAAAAGATCATAGCCCAAGCCACCCAGCCAAGGTACAATTTCATGATAACAAACAATTTAATAAATAATGAATGAGAGAAAATAATAAGAATGATTAATAAGTAATTACCTGGAGATTAGTCGAAATATAGATTATGAGGAGAGTATCAAAGAGCATCGTTGTTGTATTGTTAAGATGACGGAGGCGTTTTCGCTATAGAGACAAAGATGTGAAGTTTTCATGCTCCAAAGGTTGCTGGCTAATGGCTGACAGCCTTTATTGAAGAGATGAAGGGAAGGGCGGACGCCGCACCCGCGACAATCGAATCACGTGACATCAACCCTGCAATCATATTGGTCCAAATATTTTAAAACAATATAATCAAATATAATATTATATAGCATAAAAATAAACATAAAATAATCTTTTAAAAAATCTATATAAAAAATTAATAAATTTTAATTTTTCCTTTATATAAAATCGGGGCTTGGAGTAGTTGGTAGCGTGTCTACCTTCTATACACTGTAAAAAAAAAATATGAATTTTCATTCATATCTCATAAACTTTGGTGGTTTAATTTTAATAGACCTAGGATATGAGTTAAAATTAATATACAAGTATATGAATAAGTATCGCTTTAAAAAAAATATGAATTTTCCTTCTTTTTTCACATGCTTTTGTAGTTTAATTTTAATACACCCAGAATGTGAATTAAAATTAATATAAAAGTTTATGAACAAATTACCAACTTTTAAACTTATCTTTTTCTTTGTGTGCCGCCAAATTTTGAAATCGTTAAAAATGTACCGCGACAAGTTGAGAATCACTGGTCTAAACGTTCTCAAATAACTCGACTACCTCAAGGAATTTTTATTAATATTATTTTATAATTATTTTAAGGAAACTTGAAATTATTCTTTTAAAATTCATTTCCAAAATCTATATTGATTAAATTCTGGTTTGAAATTCGCGCTCTAAACTATTTAAATATTTATGAAGTCATACTAATTAAATAATTTTTATAAAGTAATTCAACTAAATAGCTATAGAAATTAAAATTAAAATTAACAATTTCACCAAAATAATTAATTTTAAAATATACAAGAAATTGGTTAGGTTGGCACCAGGTTGGCACCAAATTCTGTTTTTGAAGTAGCTGATTTAACGCATTGATAATTGAACGTGTATTATTATTTAAAATGAAATATAAATATTTAATCAATATATTGAAATAAGAACATTTTACTAACAAAATCGTAAGTATTGAATTTGAATTTTTTCATTGAAATTTTTTTTTTCTCAATTTCAAATTAATTATTGTTTGTCATTTTTCAGGTGAGGTTAGTCTCCAACCAGGGAATAAACTCCAATCATACTGCAAATGAAATGTAACTCTTTATTACTTCTCAAAGAAGATGAAAATCGACATATTTTTTGTATTAAATTATTAAAATGATTTGTATTTGTGTTTAATTTACTTGGAAATGTATAAAAATTTATTTTTTGATACAAATTTATTATTTTAATACTTTAATTTGTTTTATTATTTAGTAAAATTGTATATTTTAATATAATATAATTTTTTTTTAATAAAGAAAAAATAAAATAAATAAAAAAACTATTATTTCACCTAGACCATTCACTTCCCCTCAAAAGCATAAACTCGTAAGGACTTTAATTTTTGTTTATTAAATCTTTTGTGGTTTGAAATATTATTATTAGGAGAATTTTTAATTATAGACCACATATTTGTATTAAATATTTATTAAAAATATATATATTTGTACAGTATTTATATATTTTTAATAAATATTTAATACAAATATGTGGTCTATAATTAAAAGTTCTCCTACTTTCATTTTTCACAAAAAAGTATATTATTTCTCATAAACCCGTAATTTAAATTTCATATACCAAAAATGAATTTATTCACATACCCGAAAATGAATTTTTTCATATACCCGAATATGAAAAATTTCATATCTGGGTTTGTGAAAATTCATTTTTGGTATATGACCTTTCTCATATACCCAAAATGAATATTCATAAACAGTTTGTGTAACAGACTTCCTATACATGTGTATGAATCTGGCTCGAAAATTTTTAACAGTGTACCGAACGTCGCGGGTTTGGACCCCAGGCAGTCCGATAATTTTATTTAAGGCATTTGGATACCAAATGGCTTAAATAAGAATGCCTGGAGCCCTAATATGTACATTAATCAATAACGGGTATCGTTTAAAGTCTTAAATGGCCTAAGTTGCCGAAAAGACTGTGTGAATGAGAAAAAAAGTGTAAATGTTTAAAAAAAAAAAAATTATATTTTGTTTCCATGGCAAATACCATGTTTCATTTAACCGTCTTGTATAGTAATCTTGTTTAGTTAACCACTTTACTCTTTTAATTCATAGAAATCATAGGAGAAATGGTTACCATGGTAACAACATATAAATATTTTCCCACGCTTATATCTTGAATTCAAATGTACCGTACTGTCGGAAACTAAATAAATTTGTGTCGACAGAAAAATCTGGTGGGACAAGCACAGAACACAACTTTCGATTACCAAAGGTAAGATGAAGTTGTGAATTTTTCAAAATCAGAATTAATTTCTTCAGAATCACTTGAGCTTGATTCATTAAAATAAGAATAAAAAATATTCTTTCCTTTTAAAAAATTTTAGAAATTTTTTTTACTTGGTTTTCAAACTGATTGGGGGGTCCCCCCAAAGGCACAGGGGTTCGCATCCCCTTCCAAGTGAGAAAAATTTATTTCAAGTGAATGGTAACCAATCCAAAAGAAATAAATAGGGACGGAGACCCCCCCCCCCCCAGAGACCTAAATAAATTTTAAAAAATATATAAAGTAATATTATAATAATAGAACTATAACAAAAAAAAATTAAGCAATACCAAAGAACAGCTCAATTTTGTTTGGGTAGTGGCCCCGAGAAACAAATGTCTGTTGAACGTCTCTGTTGTCATCGGTATTGATTATTAAATTAAAAGTCAAAAGAAATTTCAAAAAGAAAGACCAAAAGTGAAAAGAGAAATCAACAATGAAATTTTGAAGAAAAAATAATTACAAGAAGATCCTAAACAAAAAATAATTTTTTTCCCTTTCTTTGACAAAATTTTGAATATGTTACCCAGACAGCCTGGAATATTGCAGCAATTTTGCCAACCTTGCACAATATTGACAATATTGGAGCAACATTGCTGTAATTTCGCTGCGCAATATTGAAGTGAGGACATTGCAGAAATATTGCAGCAATATTGCTGTGGCAACATTGAAGTGTGAATATTGCGACAATATTGCAGTGGCAACATTGAATAGTGAATATTGCAGCAATATTGCATCAATATTGCTGTTGCAATATTGAAGTGTGAATATTGTTGCAATATTGCATCAATATTGCTGTTGCAATATTGAATACTGAATATTTCAGCAATATTGCAGTGGCAATTTTGAATTGTAAATATTGCAGCAATATTCCTGAAATATTACAGTGGCAACATTGAAGGGTGAATATTGAAGCAATATTGCAGCACAATGTTGCAATGGCAACATTCAAGTATGAATATTTCAACAATATTGCAGTGGCAATATTGAAGTGTAAATATTGCAGCAATATTCCTGAAATATTACAATGGCAACATTGAAGAGTGAATATTGAAGCAATATTGCAGCACAATGTTGCAATGGCAACATTGAAGTATGAATATTGCAGCAATATTGCAGGGTCAATATTGAAGTGTGAATATTGCAGCAATATTGAAGTGGCAACATTGAATAGTGAATATAGGCTTAAAATTATCATATCAACTTTATAATATTCATATTAATTAAATTAATTAATCCCCGTGATGACCTGTGGCTCAGAGAGAAGACACTAGCTTCTTGAGCCTGGGGTCCAGGATTCGCTTTCCGTTCCAAGCGAGAAAAATTTATTTCATTTGAATTGACTGCAAATAATTTGAAATAAATAGGGATGGGGCAGTGGCGTAACCAGGGGGGCGAGGGGGGGCGCGAGCCCCCCCCCCCCCCCCGCCCCAGGCGCATCGAGCCCTTGGCGCCCCCCGAAACCAACATAGGCGCCCTACGGCCTCTAAGATATAGCCCACCGAATGTGATTTTATCATATTCTTTTCATCGATTGTCTTTAAAAATTGATTCTTTTCTTTTAAAATTATATTACAACTTGAATTCTACTATTTTAAATGGATTTAATTCCAAAAATAATAAATAACGTATATAGAGGATTTATAATTACATTTTTTTTATTTTGCAATATATAAGCCTTAATTTGATGTTTAATGGCTGTGGAGATTTACTCAGGATTCGTATAAGCCTTAATATTTAATTTTTTGAAATTCAAAATTTTTTTTAAGCATGAAGGAATTTAGCTATGAGACTGAAATGTTATATTTAAGTTAAACACTCCCCGGGACCGTGAAAATAAGCTTTTAATCAAAATCGGCCAAAAAGTACTAGTATTTTACTGGTGTAGTTTTTCAGTTTTATTCGATTTTCTCAAAATGAAAGGGCTTTTACCATTCTTCAGGCCCGCCCGAGATTTAGTGAATGAATAAACGAATGTCTAGCAATTTTTAAATAGAATTTCATTTGCATGCCCGTCCGCCCGAACCCGTTTATTTAGACTTGCTACCCGCCCGTACCCGCCCGTAATTTTTTCATGGGTAACGGGCCTATGGGCCAACCCGTACCCGTGCAGGGCTCTAATCGGGGGTTCGGATCCCAGGCAGTCCGATGATTTTATTTAAGCCATTTGGATACCAAATGTCAAAGTCAAAGTCTTATATGGCCTAAGTTGCCGAAAAGACTGTGTGCATGTGTGTGTGAGTGTGAGTGTGAATGGGAAAAAAGTGTGTTAAAAAAAAAATATGGGAATGTCTTCCCCGAGACTTTCTCGTATATTCTTTTGGAATTACGTCTGGGCATAGGCGTAGCCACGGGGGGGTTTTGGGGGTTCAAACCCCCCATTGGACCCAAGCCATGACTAGATATTTAAGCTCTATAATGCAAAATACTTTTTCTCTCTATATATTTCATATATAGGGTAAGAGAAAGTAAAAAAATATAATAATTTTCTCTAGCTTAAAAAAAAAAAAAATTAAATAAAACGCAAAAAATTCGACAAAATTCAGAATTTTCCCATTGAAAAGAATTGATTTTTGTTATGCTTTATAAAAAATTAAAGCCGCTTAAAATTGATTAAATCTCGCATATGAAAAGTAATAAAAATTATTATATAAATAAATTTTTTATTTATTTTCTTAAAGAGGTCTGAGATAGGAGTCTGGTCAAGAAAAACACATAGAGGGACACCCCGGTATTTTAGGCCCATATACATAAAATTAAGAGATTTGTATTATTTATTGCCTGATACGAGTTGATTGAAAAATTGCGGCACTTAATTAAGAAAGGGCGGGCCCGAGCCACCTCGAGTGGGTTCCAGGGGGGGGGGGCGAAGCAAAGGTGGGGTAAGTGGCTAGTCATATATTTCATTAGACGCCTTATACTGCCCTATTAGTCGGGGTGGGGGGGGGGAGAAACAATCCCAACCCCCCCCCCATCAAAAATTTCTGGCTACGCCTATGCGTCTGTGTGTGTGTGTGTGAACACGATTGCTTAAAAACCAAAGCAGCTAGATAGATGAAATTTGGTATATGCTCCTTACACTAAAATTTTAGATTTCTATCAACTTTTGGAGTAGGCCTAAATACGTCACTTGGAAGTACAACTTTACCTAATATGATTTTTCAGAAATTTCGAAATTTTCAATTTCTTTGTTATATTATGATAAAATACTCAATTTTAAAAATTTTTTATCCTTTGATATTTTTCCGAAAACTGAATAGTTTTTGAAATAATCACAGAAGAAAACGACATTTTTCGTAAAAGCAAAGAAAAATCAAAACAAAATCATACAGGTGTCATTAAAAAACATGTAAATATAAACAAATTCATTTGTTTCCCAAATTCGCTGAGGAAATTACAGGATGAAAGAAATTTGCCCGCCGAAGGCGGGCAATTGCTCGCCGAAGGCGAGCACGGGGGTCCGGGGGCGGAGCCCCCTGGAAAATCGGCGCCCTAGTTGAGCTTCGCCCCCCCGCCCTCAAAGGCTGGTTACGCCGCTGGGATGGGGTCTAAATCGCCTTAGATGCCGAAAAAGAAAAAAAAATTAAAAAATTAAAAAAAAAAATAATAATTAATTTTAAATATTATAAATTATTATTTTTTTTACAATTTATAAGTGACTTTTTGTTTAAAAAAAATTTAATAGTACTACATACGAATTAAGTAGCTTAAAAAGTGTTGAAATTTCATATAGCAAAACGTCCGAGGCAGTAAAGGAGTCGAATATTGGAATCAAGACATTGGAAATATTGGAAATGCAAAAAACTCGAGTTCAAATCCCTCTATGAACAAGTTTTTTTTTTACCCTCCAATATTGCCACAATATTTCATGCAATATTACCACAATATTTCATGCAATATTGCCACAATATTTCATGCAATATTGCCACAATATTCCATGCAATATTGCCGGAATATTCCCGTAATATTGCTGCAATACTTGCAATATTTTTGTAATATTGCAACAATATTCCATTCAGTATTGCCACAATATTCCTGCAAGTTACAAAGAGGCGGACATAGGAATATTGCAACAATGTTGCTGTATTGTTCCTGCAATATTCCCTGCAAAGTTAAATATTGCAATGTAAGATTCCTGCAATATTAATGCAAGATTCCAGGCTGTCTGGGTAGTGGACAAAGTCGTGTTTTCAGTAGGCCGAAAATATTGTATTAATAGTCTACAATAGAAAAAGTTATAACAAATAGGAATTTCAAATTAATACTGATGTGCCTTATGGCAGACATGATGACCTAATTCAACGTACAGTGAGGGACAATATTAAGTCCCACCCAGGGAATAAACGGGAAGGGACATCACGTAGTGAAAAAATGGAGTGTTTAAAAATCGGTTTAGAACGACTGCCTACAGCGCCTCTTAACGGCAGCGCCAGTGAAACATGAAAGGCTTTTCTCCCGAATGAATAAAATACCCTGAATAAAACTATATCGTATCTATATGGTTTCTCACCCAAATGAATAAAATTGTTAAGTGAATGGTTTTTCTCCAATTTAAATAAAAAGCATAAAGTTACAAGTTAACATATATATTTATTAAAATTAAAAAAAAAAATATACAATAGATTTAATACTATTATTAAAATAAATATAACAAAAGCATATAAAATATTTCTTTTTCCAGTCAACCTCTAATAAAAAGCATAAAGTTCCAAATTAACATAACATATATATTCATTAAAATTAAAAATGACTAAAGTAAACATTATTGTTGTTCATAAAAAATTCGAAAAAAATATACAATATATTTATAATTATAGGATAATTATTATTAATTTTGGAATTGTTCAATTTTGAAATGCTCGGAGCAAACCTCGTAATGAGTATGAATATTTATTGATTTGTTAAAGAAATCAGGATTATTTACTGTATAATTTGTATCCATGAATCTCGAAGCTGTATGTTCAGTGGAAAACAAAACATTTTTATATTTTTCGTTCCTGGATATCTGGAGCTCGGCACACATCTTTTCCTCTCCGGTTACATGCTGTACGAACAAATATATATTTATATTTTTTGAAATGCCAAAACAAATAAATTGAGCTAAAAAACCAACCTGATTTTGTATATTTGAAGAAATTCAATCGTTGACAATTTTGATCAGTAAACACATTGACTTTGTTTCATATGCTTGAAATGACAGTTATTCACTGGTTTTTTGAAAATAACCGTAATGGACCAATGGGAACAAATGTGTCTCCTGCGCATGCGCCAGCGATCAACTCAGGCGACACTAGCACCATCATACGCCAGCGCCAGTTATATTCATTCTGAACATAGGAACTATATCTCAAAACGTACACCAAATCGCTCCATTGACTTGTCCCCCCTGGTCCCACCCATGCGTGTCGACATATATTTAGTTCCCGACAGTACGGAACATTTGAATTCAGATGTAAAATTTATAAGTATGGGAAAATATTTATATTTTGTTACCATGGCAACCATTTCTCCTATCTTCCCTATGAAATACAAGAGTAAAGTGGTCTTCAGAAGATTTCAATCGCAAAATGAGAATATACATTTTAAAGAGCATCTAAAAAATAATTGATTTTTGAATTTTAAAAAAAATCGTTGGAGCAAATTTTGAGAAAATCGAAAAAAACTGAAAAAGTACATCAGTAAAGTACTAGTACTCTTTGGCCGATTTTGATTAAAAGCTTATTTTTCCGGTCCAGGAGGGTGTTTAACTTAAATATAAAATTTCAGCCTCATAGCTCAATTCCTTCATGCTTAAAATTGAACACAGACACACCCACACACACACCCACCCACACACACACAGACAGACCATGTCGCGAAAACCACTTTTTTGGATTCAGGGGACCTCAAAACGTGAAGATCCATCAAAATCTCGACATCGAATTTTTGACATGAATCCAATACTTTCTCTCTATATATATATTACATATATACATAGGTAAGAGAAAGTAAAAATGAAAATCTTTATTGGAAATTTTCTAAGTTTGAACCATGAAAGTTTCCATTAAAAAATATATAATATTTTTCTTAAAAAACAATGAAATAATCTCAAGTAGAAAACGCATGGGTGGGACTTAATATTGTCCCTCACTGTACTATGTACATATCTCCACAGCAAATATTGAGACCAATGGTTTGGAAACAGTAAATTTGCAGCAACCGTAATTAAAAGTGTTTCCCACTGGTGAATTTGGGCAGAACCTAAGTTCTACCTCATTTCCCTCATCTCACCCTCAGGAAAAAAAACTAAAGAAAATTCCAAAAAATTTCATTAAATTTGAACAAAGCCTATCATGTTCTCCAAGGCTACAAACAAATAAATGTTCTGGCTGAGTGAATAAAAATGTATGAAAATCATTGAAATTCATCTGGAAGAAAATGAGGTCTCTCTACAAGGATGAAGAAGGAAAACATCACAGAAGCAATGATCACGAGAGGACTTAATTTGGGGACTGAGAGAAGTTTGGAAGCGAAGAAAACGACAGTCGTGTACTAATTCAAACAAATAAATGACAAAAACTTTTTTTATAATTGATACATTATAAATGAAAAACTAATAAATATATTCTAATATTTTCCAAGGCCTTTTGAAAACAAGTTCTTAATGACTCGGCTTAGCAGTTTCAATCTAGGAGTCAGCTCATTGGTAATCTAGAGAAAAAAAGAAAGAATTCACATAAGTAAGATTTTATAGATAAATTCAAAAAACTTTTTTGTTTCTTCCTTTAAAACTGGAAAATTTAAATGAGAAAACTTTTTAATAGATGATGTTTTTTAACAGGAACCGCAATAAAAAAAAACCTTTGAGTAAATCAAACATTGAAAAGTTTTGGAGTTTATCTAAATGTTTTGAGTTAAGTTTCAAATAAGTATTGTATTTATATTTAAAATTCGTCTAATGCAATTAAAGTAACCCTAACTATTTTGTTCGAAAACGGGACATTTTTGTAAAGAGCAAAAATGGCGAATTTTTGTTATTAGAAGTGCTAGATGGCTTTGGATCTGACAATGAGACAAAAATGCTGAGGTGGTAGTGGCTATTCATACTGGCGGGAGTTTCTTTGCAAATGGTATACAAAAGCCGGACACCCCCTACGAGGGTTTGAACCCGCTACTAGTGTTTCAACATTGGCAGAAACTATGTTGAAAAATAGTTTAAGACATGTATTTTCATGTAAAAATAAAATTGGCTTTAAAAACATTTTACTTTCTCTAAAGTATTGGATTCATGTCAAAAAATTCGAGATTTTGATGGATATAAACGTTTAAAGGTCCCCTGGATCCCAAAATGTAGTTTTCGCAACATGGTCTGTCTGTCTGTGTGTGTGTGTGTATGTGTGTCTGTCTGTGTTCAATTTTAAGCATGAAGGAATTGAGCTAGGAGGTAGAAATTTTATATTTAAGTTAGACACCCACCTAATGTGTGAAAATAAGCTTTTGATCAAAATCGGCCAAAAAGTACTCGCACTTTACTGAGTTTTTCAGTTTTTTTTTCGATTTTCTCAAAATTCGCTCCAACGATTTTAATTAAAATTCAAAAATCAATTATTTTTTGGATGCTCTTTAAAATGAATATTCTCATTTGCCATTGAAATCTTCTGAAGACCACTTTACTCTTGTACTTCATAGGAAGGATAGGAGAAATGTTTGCCATGGTAACAAAATATAAATATTTTCCCATACTTATAAATTTGACATTTTGAATTCTAATATATCGGGGGAAACTAAATATGTGTCGACACGAAACCGTGGAGGTCCTAGTTTGATTCCAGGGGGCGCAATTTTTGCCCAATCAAACACGAACTTATCTCGCAAATTTGTTATCTTAAACTATATACAGTATATATACCACTCACAAAATTTGTTAAAAGGAATTAATTTATTGGTAAAACTTTACAACCAGGGAAGTAAGCCTCGAGTGAAAGGGCTTGGCTGTGACCAAATTTGCCCTGCTGGTTGGAGAGTTCAGCAAATTTATTAAATAGTCTGGCGTTAGGTATAGTTATAAACCCCATTTCATAACTCTAGGTACTCTGGTTTTTTCGATTAAAACTTATTAATTTGAAAATGATACTTTTATTTTTATTTTTACAATAAAATATAAATAAAATAAAGCTATTAATTATTTTAATTATTAATAAAAACTATTATTATTAAATTAAATCAAAAAATATAAAATATTCATGTGTTTCTTAACGCAAAAATTGCTTATATTCTCAGATTATACAGTCTTTCATGGGCGTACCCAGCGAGGAGCAGGGGGGGCAGCTGCCCCCCCCCCCTTCCCCCCCCTAGAAGCAACAAAAAAAAAAAAATTAAATGTTTATAAAGTGATGAAACGAAACAAAATTGGTGGTTGGCGACGGAGAATGATTCTTTTTGTTAGGACTCGAGGGTTTTTAGGCCTTTAATTCGAAGGCTTTACCCCTCTATATAAAAAATAGCTATGTCACAATCTGGACGACCATGATCTGCCCCCCCCCCCCTGGACGACCATGATCTGACCATGCCCCCCTAGATACGCCCTGGGTACGCCCATGCAGTCTTTGAATGTGTTTAATTGTTTCATAATTTCTTCTTTAATTATTACTTGTTTATAATGACTCATGATATATCTCAATGATGAAGAAAAAAGAAAAATTCATTCGTTTAGAGAAGAAGGGTGTTCATTTAGTAAACATTGCAAGGAAAATTGTTCCAAGTCACAATGTCGTTTGGTAATTTCATTAAAAACCGGATGGTTCAATCAAAAGAGGATAAATGTTTTTATTGTTCATTGATTTGTTGCTCTACTGGAATGAACGAATGAACATGTTTTTCTGCTAGAAAATTCAATCTTCGTTTTCATATCAATTCAAGAACGACGGACGTTTGTCTTCCATATTGGTGCCATACAGGTGTAAGTCGTGAAGCTCGTTTGATTCTTTGTAAATTTTCACTGGCTCGAATCATTCGAAAGAGTCTGGTGTTGGAGACAGATTCAAATTAGACTTAAAATCACTCAGGCTTCCTGTGATGTTGCTTGCTGCCGAATTATAGGGCGTCCATATCGCTCGGATAACTTTTTCTTTGTTCCTCCTTTTTGATTGAACCGTATGCATCATTTAATAAAATTACCAAACGACATTGTGACTTCGAACTATTTTCCTTGCATGTTTAAAAAATGAACACCCTTCTTCTCTAAACGCAAGAATTTTTCCTTTTTCTTCATCACTCAGATATGTATCACGAGTCATTATAGATAAGTAATGATTAAAGAATAAATTGTGAAATAATTACAGATTCAAAGACTGTATATTCTGAGAATATAATCAATTTTTTCGTGGTGTGCCTATAGGTAAGAAACAGATTAATATTCATATTATTTGATTTAATTTAATAATAATAGTTTTTATTAATAATTAAAATAATTTATAGCTTTTATTTTATTTATATTTCATTGTAAAAACAGTAATGAAAGTTTCATTTTGAAATTAATAAGTTTTAAACGAAAAAATGAGTGTACCTATAGTAAAAGAATTAGATTTTCGGTTTAACTGTGGTTTATTTGTAAAAATTACTAATTTTTAATTTAATTTTTAATTTTTACAAATAAACCACAGTTAAACCGAAAATCTAATTCTTTTACTAATGATAACAATTGTGAAAGCCTAAACTCCAAAATTCGAGTGTACCTATAATTATGAAATGGGGTGTATATATATATGACAATTTGTGAAGTGGCTATTGTATTGTAACAATAAGGGAAGAGCAGGCAGTCAGAAAATAAGCCTCTACAAAAGGAAACTCAAGAATATTGGAGACAGTTTCAACTTATCTAATTAAAGCCGAAACTGTCTCCAATACTCTTGAGTTTCATTTCGTAGAGGTTTCCTGTTTGTTCAAATACTGTTATATATATATCTGACAACTCAGTGAATAAGTGGTTAAATTGATTTTCTTTTTTCAGATCAGGACTTTTTTAAAGTTACAAAATTGAAAGATAAAAACGCATACCCATGATCTCCAGCCTTTAAGGGCCATCGGTGTGCTACCCTTTGCAACAAGCTACCGGACCCTCGATCACACCAACTCACATTCCCAATGTATGGAAGTTGAACTTGCATTTCTACAAGAGAGTTTTTATAGTGAGAAATCTTTAAAGAAAAATTTCTCACTTGTCAGCAGCTTTTTAAACACAGGTTTGCTCTAACATCTACTCAGCAATGCTCTTATCAGAGGCTGAGTGAGTTCCTGGTTTCGATTAGCGAAAGCCATGGGGCGTTCGGCCTACTAGACTCACACATTTGTTAAATATATCTATCACTAGACAAGTCCGAATCGAGGTATTTATTGAATATTAATATATTATTCAAATAAATATAAGTCGAAAATTATTTAACTTGATATTAAATTCAGCCTCTGACTAAATCGACTTAACCACTTTGTCATTGAGATGGCAGATATATATTTATATATATATATATAGTATTTGAAAATAGATTTTTTGAAAATAATATAATTAAAAAATTGTTGCTAGTTATTTTTATTCTATTTTTCGAAGGACTTTTTTCATTATGAGAAAAAAAAGGCTCATTTTAAACCGAGGTAATAAATCATATATTCTTAATAATATTATTACTTACTTGTTATTTATGCAATTTTGATTGATTTCTCTTACAACCTCAGGTGATGTTCTTGTTTTTTATTATATTAATATCACATTCACGGTTTTTGAATCCCAAAAGCCAATTTCTTTTCTGCTGAAAAAAGTAATGCAATTGTCATTTACACTTCACTTAATAATATTTAATTATTTATTTAGGCAATATTTATAGTATATATGAATATATTTTAATAAATAAAAGCCAATAGATAATAATTATGATAGGGACAAAGATATTTTATAAGTAATATCAATTTAAAAAAAAATTAACCTAACCTTAATGACAGTTGAATCAATCATATATAATAGAGATAATTATTTTCAATATAATTAATGAATATATTTGTTAGAATAAAAAACACATGAAAGAATTATTTAAAAATCATTTTACCTTTTGTGAAGAAAAATATGATAATATAGTTGCTGTCAAAATATCTTGGCTTGAAAACTTGTCATAGAAAACTTGGAGAAAATGCCAGCTGACCATAGATATATTATCTGCGAGAATCCAACTCTATCAAAATAACTGGAAGACTAAAATTAAAAAAAAAAAAAAAATATTTCAACTAAAAATTAATTAAATGGAAAATAATTAAAAATATTCTTATCTGAATATATACTTAATTTTTTTAATTGGAATAAATATTTATAGGTTTGAAAAAATTAAGAGGGAACTATGAATTTCAAAAAAACCTTATGTAAATGGTTTATTTAAACAAATTAATTTGCTAAAAGTCAAAGTTTCGCTCTATATAATCTTAATATTGGCTACCAATTAATTAAAAAAAAGGGTTGGGGTCTAAATGGATTTGCCTCTCAAATCTAGGAGGAGATTGGTTGTGTGTAATATTAATAAATAATATTTGTGTTTGGTTTGGATTGACTTCGAGTTCACACTCCAAGTTCAAGTGTTACTGGGGCCCTCCGAGGGAGCCCGGGCCCTTGGAGCACCATAAAATTAATATAAAAAAAAATAATTATCATGGTTAAAATTTCAATTAAAAAAAAAAAAAAAGTTTTTTTCTAAGGGGGCCAGGTCTAAAATCTTAAAATTATAGGGCAGGCGTTGTTCGGGGTGGCCTCCGAGACCGTCAACTCTGCCTGAAGTCCTGAATATGTGCAATGATGTGCTGGATGGTGTAGTATTGGTTTTGTTAGTACTGTAGTTGTTTTAATCTGCTAATCGCTCCATATATATATTAATATATATATATATATATATATATATATTAGGGGTATGACTTTTTGGACTTTTTTTTTCCCAAAATGACAACCTAAACCAACCGAACACAAACGCAATTACACACGCCCAACCTTCCTCCAGCTCTCAGAGAACAAACCACGCCTCTGAGGCATCCACCAAATTGACCTGGGGACCAGCAAGACTGCAAACCCGTAAACAAACTATCTCAACAATTTCCCCCAATCCCATACTCTTGAAAATGGCTCCAAAAGGAGAGCCGAAACGTCGAGTAAATCTCAACATCACAAGCGACTTAACCCAAGAAAACTAATCTTTGCATATATATATATATATATGATATATAGGTCTATATAAATTCTTAAAAGATTCGATT
>JAKCPI010030358.1:0-14372 GCA_023213315.1 Euborellia annulipes
AAAAATCTGGTGTGACTGGCGCACAGCACACAACTTTCTCTTACCTTCAGTAATCGAAAGTTGTGTACTGTGCTTGTCACACCAGATTTTTCGTGTCGAAATATATTTAGTTCCCGACAGTACGGTACATTTGAATTCAGATGTAAAAATCTGGTGTGACTGGCGCACAGCACACAACTTTCTCTTACCTTCGGTAATCGAAAGTTGTGTTCTGTGCTTGTCACACCAGATTTTTTGTGTCGACATATATTTAGTTCCCGACAGTAGGGAACATATGAATTCAGATGTAAAATTTATAAGTATGGGAAAATATTTATATTTTGTTACCATGGCAACCATTTCTCCTATCCTTCCCTATGAAATACAAGAGTAAAGTGGTCTTCAGAAGATTTCAATCGCAAAATGAGAATATACATTTTAAAGAGCATCTAAAAAATAATTGATTTTTGAATTTAAAAAAAAATCGTTGGAGCAAATTTTGAGAAAATCGAAAAAAACTGAAAAAGTACATCAGTAAAGTACTAGTACTCTTTGGCCGATTTTGATTAAAAGCTTATTTTTCCGGTCCCGGGGGTGTTTAACTTAAATATAAAATTTCAGCCTCATAGCTCAATTTCTTCATGCTTAAAATTGAACACAGACACACCCACACACACACCCACACACACACCCACCCACACACACACAGACAGACCATGTCGCGAAAACCACTTTTTTGGATTCAGGGGACCTCAAAAAGTGAAGATCCATCAAAATCTCGACATCGAATTTTTGACATGAATCCAATACTTTCTCTCTATATATATATTACATATATACATAGGCAAGAGAAAGTAAAAAAATGTATGTGATGTGCTTTTTTGGCTTATATCTCTGGAACTATTAATCGGATTAGAGGTTTGACAAATTTATAGTCCTAAGTGTCCTATAGTCCCCTAGTGGGCCTAAGAAGTTATTAAAACTAGAAGTGAATAAGACCGCAGGGAGCGGTAAAAATTTGCGGTAAATTATTATCGTGAATCATGGTTTTCACAGCTTCCTTTTGAAACTCAGCCATATTAATTAGGACGATAGCCTCTAGATCTGGTGCAAATTTCATGACAATCCGTTCAGTAGTTAAGAAGTTATTCGCAAAAAATGAAAAAAAATAATTGCGTTTCAAGATTTTAAACGCCCCCGGGTGTGGCGTAGTAGGTAGCGTGCCTACCTCCTATACCAAACGTCGCGGGTTCGGACCCAGGCAGTCCGATGATTTTATTTAAGCCATTTGGATACCAGATGGCTTAAATAGAAATGCCTCAACCCACAATAGATTAATATATATTACAACGGTTATCGTCAAAGTCTTAAATGGCCTAAGTTGCCGAAAAGACAGTGTGAATGTGTGTGTGAGTGTGAGTGTGAATGAGAAAAAAGTGTGAATGTTTTTTTAAAAAAAAAAAAAAGATTTTAAACTTCGTTATTTCAAAGAATATATCTAGATCTAATTAAGTATTTAATTTAATTATATAATTAATATATTTAAATCTCACAGATATTATTTGTTTAAATTTTTCCAATTTTAATTGTTTAATAGATTAATTGCTTTGATTTTGTGGGATTTAGGAAGATTAAAGAATTTAATGATTGACAATCAAAATAAAAGGTGCAATTAATTTAAATATATAACAGACAAAATAAAAAAAATCTGGTGGGATGGACGCACCAGATTTTTTTTTTTTGTGTCGGCATATATTTAGTTTCCTCCGATATATTGAAATTCAAGTTCTAACTTGTAAAATGTATTAGCATAGAAAAATATTTATATTTTGTTACCATGGCAACCATATTTCTCCCATCATTCCTAAGAAGCACAAGAGTAAAGTGTGCTTCAAAAAATGAGAATATATATTTGAAAGAGCATCTAAAAAATCATTGGTTTTTGAATTTTATTGAATTGAATAATATTTTGAATTTTAAACAAAATCGTTAGAGCAAATTTTTGAGAAAATCGAAAAAACTGAAAAAGTACATCAGTAAAGTACTAGTATTCTTTGGCCGATTTTGTTCAAAAGTTTGGTGACACGTGCAAGGGGGGTGCCTAACTTAAATATAAAATTTCAACCTCTTAGCTCTTTTAGTTCCTGAGATATTTTGTTCACAAACACACAGACAGATCATGTCGCGAAAACCACTTTTTTAGACCTCAAAACGTGTATATCAAAAAAAAATCTCGATATCGAATTTTTGGCATTAATCCAATGCTTTCTCTATATATATTAGGAACCGACCGAATATTCGGTTTCGGTTACGGTTTCGGCCAGTTTCGGCCAAAAATCATGGTTTCGGCCGTAGTTTCGGTTTCGGCCAAAAAGTGGCCGAACCTTTCGGCCGGCCGAAACCAGAGTCTGAAAAAATGGGATGAGACTCGCATGCAAAAAAAAAAAAGGTCAAATAATTTGCACTTGAGGGAGAAAAAAATTTTAGTCTCCCTAAAAAAAAGGTAAAATGATTTTCACGGGAGGGGAAAAAAAATTCAAAAAAAAAAAAAGGTAAAATGAAAAAAAAATTTTTATAGGAAATACAAGTTTCGGTTTCGGTTACGGTTTCGGCCGAAACTAAGGTTGAGGCCGAATATTCGGTTTCGGTTTCGGTTTCGGCTGAAAATCTTGTTTCGGTCGGACCCTAATATATATATATATAGAGTTAAGAGATAGACAAGTAAGTTACAAAACTTTCCCGTTCTTAATTGGATAGTTATATGGCAGTAAAATTTTGCAACTTGGTTATTTTTCAAATTTATTTAAGGACTTTTTCGTCATCTGAGGTCTTTTAAACCTTAAATGAACCCGTCAATCAATTTTTATCCTTTATTTGGATCAATTTAATAGGAAAGTCTTGCGTCATTGTCGTTATTAGAACCTGCTAAAATAAAAAATAAATTTCAAAAATTTTATTATTTCTCTCTATCTCTCTTCCCACCCATAAAAAAAAGCAAGCAAGCATCAGAAGCACTCACTCTCTGATCATTAAATGTGTGTGAGAGAGTATAGCAAATTAACACACAAGTTTTTTTTTTTTTTTAAGAGAGAGAGAGAGAGAGAAGAGAGAAACTCATCATGGCATTATGAGCTGCAATTGAAACTCAATGCTTATTTTTTTCCCTCTCTCTCTCTCTCTCTCTGCTGCTTCTTCTTCCTCTATAAAATAAAGGGAATGACAGAGCAAATGTCTAATTCAACTTTTCTATTAATGAAAACATTAAATTCGTATTAATTAATTTTCAGAAGAAAAAAAATCCTGGGAAAATGAAACAGCCAGCATCCCATATTGATCCTTAATCAAAAGATATACGTAATACAAAAACAGGTAAAAATTCTATTAAAATGCTAATTTTGTTTGTTTAGTTTTTTTTTTTTTAATTTTCTAAATTGATTTTTTTTTTTTTAATTGTATGTCTAGTTGAGAGATTGAAATTTTTTGTGTATTTTAATTGTATGGGTCTTGAAATAAAATTAAGAGTTGTGACTAAAGAGAAAAGTTTTTTTAATATCTTTTTTGGCATTTGAGGCCTTTGATTGGTAGCCAATTCAAATTCGTCGGGATGCGAACCTCTGACCCTCCTTAGCACATGAGCCAAGAACTCTAACACTGCGCTATGACCCAGGGACAAAAGCATTTTCGTGAGTGAACCGAATATCTTTTTTTAAACACTCACACTTTTTTCTCATTCACACTGTTTTTTCGGCAACTCAGGCCATATAAGACTTTTACGATATCCGTTATTGATTAATATACATATTGGGGGTTCAGGCATTCTTATTTAAGCCATTTGGTATCCAAATGGCTTAAATAAAATCATCGGACTGCCTGGGGGTCCGAACCCGCGACTTTTGGTATACGAGGTTAGCACCTTAACCCCTACACCAAGCTCCGAGGGCATGAAAAAATTATCATTGCTAAATTCCAATCCAGTGCCTGCTTGAGGATTTGTTGACATTCATAGAATACATAAATATTTCTCGATACATTTTCTAAGAGAAAAATCTTAACTTTAGGAATTGATAACTCTAAAAGTTATCAGAATTTTGAGACGAAAATAATTTTCCTGTAATCCCTAGAAGGTCATTCTTAAGCAAATATTTCGTTTTAAAATTCCAACGGGAAGTTGCCGAAATAGAAAGTAACAAACGGACAGACAGACGGACATTAGCTAATTATATAAATAGATTAATAATATTTAAGAAATTCAAAAGAAAAGCTCCAGATTGTCCGCATATTACATTAGTCTGTGTCATGGGCGAGAAGAATGTTATTGTTTCGCATAACGAGGAGTTCGAATTATGCTCGTTAAGCGAGGTTCCACTATATATTTTGGCCACTTTTGGCAGTCAAAAAAGAAAACGTTTTAACAACGTTTCGTAAACTTAACTCAATAATTGAATTTTCGGACTTTCGCCACTCAGTAATTAATTAGAAGTGAATCAACCGGCCCTTAATATATTTTTAATCAGAGGCCATCTAGACCCTAGCCAATATAATTAGTTAAAGCAAGCTCTTGTTTCATGATTTAAGATTCTCTTGTAAATAATATGAGAATTTTAATAAAAATCTGGTGTGATTGGCGCACAGCAGATTTTTTGTGTCGAGATATATTTAGTTTCCGATAGCACCTTAGTTTCAAACTTGCATTTTAAATGTTGACTGCTTGAAATAAACTATGGTTATTTTTCAAAATTTTAATCTCATATTTGGACATTTTATACATAATATAGAATCGTAAATAAATACAAAATTTCATAAGAATTGGAAAAAAATTAGATCTAGAAAGGCTTATTTATTTTTTTTTTTTTTTTTACTTTTCAAGAGAGTTTAATCCTAACTCCCCCTCTGGAATTAAACTCCCTGTTTTGCTTCCTGTGTCCGTTAAAATTTATTTAAATTACATAGATGGAGACTAAATAGCTTTCATTTAGTTCTGCCTTATTTATTTATTTATTCAATAAATCCATTCATTACACGTGTCATGATTGTAAACAATAAGTGAAGGAAATAAATTAATTTGTAAATGAAACGGAAGTTTCCTTAATTGCATTGATCAAAACGAGTAGATATTAAAAGATATAAAATTCTTTAACTATAACAAAAAATCTGGTGTGACTGGTCGCACATACCTTCGGTAATCAAAAGTTTTGTTCTGTGCTTGTCACACCAGATTTTTTGTGTCGACACATACAGTAGAGTCCCTGTAATCCGAACCCCGCTAATCCGAACTTCCGGTTAATCCGAACTCTTTTTGCGTACGGTTTTTTTTTTTTTAAGAGTAATATAATGAAAATTAGACATTAAAGGAACTTTATTTTATTAATTATTATGAAATATTTATTTAGAGTTTAATATCACCGACAAGTTTCGCGGTTTACAACGTTATAAATATGACTTTATTATCAAAATTAACTAATTCAAGCTTACAATTCCGGTTAATCCGAACTTCCCGATAATCCGAACGACCCTCGGTCCCAATTAGTTCGGATTAACGTGACTCTACTGTATTTAGTTTCCGCCGATATATTAAAATTCAAGATGTAAAATATTTATATTTTGTTAGCATGGCAACCATTTCTCCTATCTTTCCTATGATGTACAAGAGTAAAGTGGTCTTCAAACGAATTTGAGAGCAAAATAAGAATATACATTTAATGGAGCATCTAAAAATAATTGAGGCGAGCGTGGCTTATCGGATAAGCTGAGGGTTAGTAATACGAGGTAAAATGTCACTCGAGTTCGAACCCAACTTGCCGAAAAATTCAACCAAAGTCGAACGTCTCTGCTGGAGCAAAAGGGAGTACACATCCCCTCCAATTCCAGGACTTAGGGCCTGAGGGATGGGCATAGGAATTCAGGGGTAAACATCACCCGAATTCGAACCATTCCTAGAACGGGGAGCACAATAGATCTGATCTAGAAGGTCGCAGTGCAAAGAGAAGCCCCAGAACAACTAATCATCAAATCATCAAAAAAATAATTGATTTCTGAAATTTAATCAAAATCGTTAAAGTGAATTTTGAGAAAATCGAAAAAAAAACTGAAAAAGTACATCGGTAAAGTACTAGTACTTTTTGGCTGATTTTGATTAAAAACTTATTTTCACTTCCTAGGGAGTAAAATGTAAAATTTCAATCTCCAAAACCACTTTTTTGGGTTCAGGGGACCAAAAAACGTGTATATCCATCAAAATCTCGACATGAATCCAATATTTTCTCTCTATATATATTAACATATATAGAGGTAAGAGAAAGGAAAAAGGATTAAATGGACCCTGTTACGCATTAGTGTGCCAAGCGCCACCTACCGAGTTTTGAGAAAATCAACAATAAAGTTTTTTGTTTTCATTGGATTATATATAATTTGTTTTTGTCAATTGTGCAAGTAACATTAAATATAAATTTTTTTAGGACATATTTCATAAAAAATACTATTAATTATAGCATTTGAAACAATATTCCGTGCTTAACTCACTTTTTAATTTTTTTTGGCGCTTGACATACTATTGCATAACAGGGTCCAAATAAGCCTAGTATTCTCCAATTTATTACAAATATTTCGATCCGTTTGCATATCTCAATTTTCTCAGCTTTCCGAGAAAATAAAAAATTAGTTTTGCGACTAGTATTTTCTCAGAAGTGGGGGGGGGGAGAGAGAAACGCGCCACTACTGTCTCCCCACCCCCTCCCGGAGGCTTATGTTTGGAGGAGCCAAAAGTGCTAGGGGAGGGGGTAATGGCTGATGAGGGGGAGGACGCTATCTCTTCCCTCGCCTTGCCCTGCTATTCCCCTATTTTCCCCTACCTTCTCTGCCTTATGATAATACCCTTAAAAAAAAAGTAGTAAAAAAATCCAACATTAAGAAATGATTGATATTTGAAATATTTTATTAAATATTTGGTGGATTTAATCTTTTTGGTTGAACAATCGAAATAGAAATTAATTTTTTTTTTTTTTTAAAGATGGCCAAATGATGAACATGACTTTTAAAAATAAGATTAATAATTATAAATTACCTTTAAATGAAAGGATCATTCACTTCAGAAGAGACGTTTTGATATTTGGAACTATTTCACACTAAATGATTCAAACTCACTATTAAAATTTCACTATATTCAAAGAACACAAACGATGGAAATTTTTATGAGCACAAAACAAAGCGATCAGCCTCTAATGCATAGGCCTACTAACAAACACTGAATAGATGGGAAGGTCAAGGTGGTTACATGCGTTCGCCACCAGAGCACTCTAGTGTCCTTTATTGTTTAGCTGTTTAAAAAAAATTAAAATCTGCACAGCACACAACTTTCTCTTACTCTTTGGTAAGATTTTTTGTGTCGAGATATATTTAGTTTTCCATACCACCTTAGTTACAAACTTGACCACTTGCATTTTATAAGTAAATAAATAAAAAAAAAAAAATAAAATGTATTAGATTAAGATTGAGATTTAAGAAGCCGACTCACTGTCCATCCATCGTGTAAAAATAAAACCTGATTTCAAACAAAAATATCATCCATTATTCTCCGAAACAATTAAATCGAGCAAAATAAAAAAATAATGTTAATAAAAAAAAAAAAAAAAAAAAAAAAAAAAACGTTAAAATTATCTTCTATTTTTATTATATTCATTAAATTAATAAAAATGAAAATAAAATATATATATTTTGTTACCATCTCCTATCTTTTCTATGGAGTACAAGAGTATAGTTATATTTAATTGAGGTGTATAGCTGATAATTTAATTTATTTAAGGTTCAGGAAATCTCAAATGAGCAACGCAGCTAGTTGTTTTTTCAATTTTTTATTTAAATATAAAGTGCCAGAGCCAACGTTTCGGTCACATATAGGATCATCATCAGGGCCAATTGACAATGGCTTGGCCCTGATGATGGTCTTATATGTGACCGAGACGTTGGCCCTCTTTTCATTTGATTGCTTTTTTTTACTTTCTCGTACCCTATATATGAAATATATAGAGAGAGAAAGTATTGCGATCATGTCAAAAATTCGATGTCGAGATTTTGATGGATATACATGTTTTGAGGTCCCCCTGAGTCCAAAAAAGTGGGTCCCGCAAATTGGTCTGTGTGTGTGTGTGTGTGTGTGTGTGTCTGTGTGCGTGTGTATGTCTGTGTGTGTGGACAGATTTTTAGCATGAAGGAGTTGAGCTAGCGGATTGAAATTTTATATTTAACTTAGGTACCTTTGAAGAATCTCAAAATAAGCTTTTGAACAAAATCGGCCAAAAAGTACTAGTACTTTACTGATGTACTTTTTCAGTTTTTTTCGATTTTCTCAAAATTCCCTCCAAGGATTTTTTTAAAATTCATAAATCAACTATTTTTTAGATGCTCTTTAAAATGTATATTCTCATTTTGCCGTTGAAATCTTCTGAAGACCACTTTACTCTTGTTCTTCATAGGAAAGATAGAAATGGTTGCCATGGTAACGAATTTTAAATCTTTTTCTTTTTTATTAGATTAAAAATCAATTATTATTTAAATTCCCATTTTTTTAAAATTTATTTGTGTCTTTAATTGTTTCAAAGAAAACATATATGTCTCTCTCTCACTTGCAAACATTATCGTCTCTCTCTACTCTTTTTAAATTCCCTTTCCACCTTATCTTCGCATAGGAACAATGTTAATTTCCTATAGGGATTTGTATGTTAATTTAGATTCAAAAGGGGGTCCCCTTTAGAACTTTTTAGGCATTTAAAATTTTTTTTTCCAATTCTTATGAAATTTTGTATTTATTTACGATTCTATATTGTGTATAAAATGTCCAAATATGAGATTAAAATTTTGAAAAATAACCATAGTTTATTTGAAGCAGTCAACATTTAAAATGCAAGTTTGAAACTAAGATGCTATCGGAAACTAAATATATCTCGACACAAAAAATCTGGTGTGACCAGCACAGTGCGCAACTTTCTCTTACCGAAGGGTAAGAGAAAGTTGTGTGCTGTGCGCCAGTCACACCAGATTTTTAAATATATTTTTCAATAATAAATACAAAAAAATAATAATAAATTTTTCAATTGAAATAAATTTTCCTTTTTACTTTCTCTTATTACTTTCTCTTACCTATGTATATATGTAATATATATATAGAGAGAAAGTATTGGATTCATGTCAAAAATTCGATGTCGAGATTTTGATGGATCTTCACGTTTTGAGGTCCCCTGAATCCAAAAAAGTGGTTTTCGCGACATGGTCTGTCTGTCTGTCTGTCTGTGTGTGTTCAATTTTAAGCATGAAGGAATTGAGCTACGAGGTTGAAATTTTATATTTAAGTTAAACACCCCCGGGACCGGAAAAATAAGCTTTTAATCAAAATCGGCCAAAGATTACTAATACTTTACTGATGTACTTTTTCAGTTTTTTTCGATTTTCTCAAAATTTGCTCCAACGATTTTTTTTTAAATTCAAAAATCAATTATTTTTTAGATGCTATTTAAAATGTATATTCTCATTTTGCGATTGAAATCTTCTGAAGACCACTTTACTCTTGTATTTCATAGGAAAGATAGGAGAAATGGTTGCCATGGTAACAAAATATAAATATTTTCCCATACTTATAAATTTTACATCTGAATTCATATGTTCCTTACTGTCGGGAACTAAATATATTTCGACACGAAAAATCTGGTGTGACAAGCACAGTACACAACTTTCGATTACCGAAGGTAAGAGAAAGTTGTGTGCTGTGCGCCAGTCACACCAGATTTTCTCTATATATATATAGAGAGAAAGTATTGGATTCATGTCAAAAATTCGATATCGAGATTTTGATGGATATACATGTTTTGAGATCCCCTGAATCCAAAAAAGTGATTTTCGCGACATGGCCTGTCTGTTTGTCTGTCTGTCTGTGAACAAAATATCTCAAGAACGGAAAGAGCTAGGAGGTTGAAATTTTATATTTAAGTTAGGTACCCACCTAGGACGTAACACGAAGCTTTTGAACAAAATCGACCAAAGAGTACTAGTACTTTACTGATGCACTTTTTCAGTTTTTTTAGATTTTCTCAAAATTAGGTCCAACGATTTTTTTTAAATTCAAAAATCAATTATTTTTTTAGATTATGTATAAAATGTATATTCTCATTTTGTCATTGAAAGCTTCTGAAGACCACTTTACTCTTGTATTGCATAGGAAAGATAGGAGAAATGGTTGAGATGGTAACAAAATATAAATATTTTCACATAGGCCTACTTATAAAATTTACATCTTGAATTCTAATATATCGCTGGAAACTAAATACACGTCGACACGAAAAATCTGGTGTGACAAGCACAGAACACAACTTTCGGTTACCGAAGGTCAGAGAAAGTTGTGTGCTGTGCGCCAGTCACACCAGATTTTTTTAAAATAAATTTTTAATAAATTATTTTATTTTTATATTTTCTTCAAAATCTGAATTTTGAAATATTTTTAGAGTAGACTTATTTTTTTTTTATGATATGATCGTCAAATGTAACTCCCAAACTAATTAATTGGCACAGTGGTAGAGATTTCTTTGCATCTTGTGCTAGGAATCAAGAGTTCCAATCCCATCACATCCAATTTAATTCCCTTACATTCAATTCAAATTAAAAACGGTGTCTAAATGGCTTCTGATGCCTAAAAAGACTTTCAATAAATCTGATGATAAATCTAATGATCTCTCTTTCTAAGAATTAATGAAACAAAAAAGCCACAATTATTGATTGATGGGAAAATCCTAAATATGATTGAATTAATAGTGAAAAAAATTTAAAAAAAAGTGAATCATTCGAAAGTAGTAAGTCAAGACTGTCTTATTTCCTTTTTGGCTACTGTTGCTGATGATGGCATTCTGAGGGAATGTGTGATACTTTCCTTTGCTCTTTTAAATTTAAAGGTGAATTTAATTATTATTATTGTACATAGAGAATATCTATTTGTATCAAGTTCACTTCGAGCCTTCGGGCTTGGTGTAGGGTTCGGATCCCAGGCAGCCCGATGATTTTATTTAAATATGCCTGGACCCCGAATTTGGACCCGGTTACGCATTAGTGTGTCAAGCGCCAGCTACCGAGATTTGAGAAAATTAACATTAAAGTTTTTTGTTTTCATTGGATTATATATAATTTTTTTTGTCAATTGTGAAAGTAACATTAAATATAAATTTTTTTAGGACATATTTCATAAAAAATACTATTAATTATAGCATTTGAAACAATATTCCGTGCTTAACTCAATTTGTTAATTTTTAGCGCTTGACACACTAATGCATAACAGGGTCCAAATATTAATAAATATGTGTATATGAGTCTTATATGGCTAGAGTTGCCAAAAGGACTGTGTGTATGTGGGGTAGAAGAAAGTACACTTCGAAAACACCTTAGTTTTTTTATTTTTTTATTTAAAGTTTTTTTTCGGCATTGGAGGCTATTTAAACCCTGTCTTTATTTAATTCAACTCAAATCACATGAGAGGGAATGCGAATCCCTGACATTTGGCACAAGAGGCGAGAACTTTACCACTGTGCTTTGTATGACCCAAGAGATTTGTTTTTATTTTGGCCTCTTGGCTCCTGAGGCATATATTTGAAATAATATTATGACTTTCAACACGACGGATTTTGATATGATTTTTTTTTTTTTTTAGTTTATTCTAAGGCCATTGAAACCACGTCCTTATTTTTCCAAATTAATTGATATCCAATAAAATTGGCACAGTGGTAGATTTAAATGTGAAGAATTTTTTTAGATAAATTTTTTTTTTTTAAGGTCTTTTTCGCCCTCGGGGCTTGGCGTAGAGGTTAGCGTGCTAACCTCATATACCAAACGTCGCGGGTTCGGACCCCAGGCAGTCCGATGATTTTATTTAAGCCATTTGGATACCAAATGGCTTAAATAAGAATGCCTGGACCCCATATATGTATATTTATCAATAACGGATATCGTAAAAAGTCTTATATGGCCAAAGTTGCCGAAAAGACTGTGAATGTGTGTGTGAGTGTGAGTGTGAATGAGAAAAAAGTGTGAGTGTTTAAAAAAAAAAAAAAAAAAAAAAAAAGGTCTTTTTCGGCATCTAGGGCCATTTAGACCCCATCCCTATTTATTTCAAATGATTTGTATGTAGTCAAATCAAATGAAATAAATTTTTCTCGCTTGGGACGGGAAGCGAGCCCGGGACTCCGGCGCAGGAGGCTAATGTCTTCTCACTGAGCCACGCCTTCCGGGCTTTGATAAATTTCTCAGATTGACTTTTTTGGAAATTTTCTTAAATAATTATAAAAAGAATAATTGTATCAAAAATAAAAAATCTATATTTTACAATAATTAATTATTTATTCCATATTAATACGAAAATTAAAATTTAATATATATGATTGATTAGAGAATAATAATTGTGAGATTTAATTTCAACTTTTTCTTTATAATTTATTAACTCCGAAACTACGGTGTCTATTAAGAGCCAAGTCCACGAGCCTTGGATTTGTCCTCGCCAAGGGCGGATCCAGAGGTGTTTCTCGGGGGGGGGGGGGGGGTAATCTGGTGTGACTCGTCGCACAGCACACTATTTTTTTTTAATTTCGGTAATTTAAAAGCGCATTCTGTACTTGTTTGCCAGAATATAAATACACATCAAATTTTTAAGTATTAATTTTAAAAATTTTACATTAAAAATAAATTTTTTTGCGAAAAAAAGGTATTTTTTTCGAATCTCGAGGGGGGGGGGGGAATTACCCCCTTTACCCCCCCCCCCTTGTATCCGCCCTTAGTCCTCGCCTTGTATAGTAGTTCACCGAGCCAAAGCCAAAACTTGTGCAGCGTTGCCAGATTCATATTTTTTTTTTTTTTAGATTCTTTTGATATTTTTCTTAAATTTTCTGAAGAGATTTTAATTAGAATAATTATTTAAATATTTTTTAAATATTTTTTTTTACTTTCTCTTACCTATGTATATATGTAATATATATAGAGAGAGAAAGTAATGGATTCATGTCAAAAATTCGATGTCGAGATTTTGATGGATCTTCACGTTTTGAGGTCCCCTGAATCCAAAAAAGTGGTTTTCGCGACATGGTCTGTCTGTGTGTGTGTGGGTGTGTGTGTGTGTGTGTGTCTGTGTGTGAACAAAATATCTCAAGAACGAAAAGAGCTAAGAGGTTGAAATTTTATATTTAAGTTAGGTACCCCTTTCGGACGTGACACGAAGCTTTTGAACAAAATCGACCAAAGAGTACTAGTACTTTACTGATGCACTTTTTCAGTTTTTTTCGATTTTCTCCAAATTCGGTCCAACGATTTTTTTTTAAATTCAAAAATCAATTATTTTTTAGATTCTCAATAAAATGTATATTCTCATTTTGTCATTGAAATCTTCTGAAGACCACTTTACTCTTGTACTCCATAGAAAAGATAGGAGAAATGGTTGGTTGCCATGGTAACAAAATATAAATATTTCCCCATACTTATAAATTTTACATCTTGAAAATCGAATGTACCATACTGTCGGAAACTAAATACATGTCGACACAAAAAATCTGGTGTGACAAGCACAGAACACAACTTTCGATTACCGAAGGTAAGAGAAAGTTGTGTGCTGTGCGCCAGTCACACCAGATTTTTTAACAAAATTTTGAAAAAGTACTAAAATTAAGATAATTGGACCCTGTTATGCAATGGTGTGTCAAAGACCAAAAAATTCAAAATTGAGTTAAGCACGGAATATTGTTTCAAATGTTATGATTAATATTATTTTTTATGAAATATGTCCTAAAAAAATTTATATTTAATGTTACTTGCACAATTGACAAGAAAAATTATATATAATCCAATGTAAACAAAAAACTTTATTGTTGATTTTCTCAAAACTCGATGTTTGGTCTTTGACACACCATTACATAACAGGGTCCAATTATGAGTGACATGTCTTTTGTTGGAGGGAAGTTCAAATGATCAATGGTAACCATTCATCCCGCATTTTGCGGGACAATTTTGCATTTTGATAAAATGAACCGCAAAATGTCCTAGATTTAATTTACAAATGGACTAACCTTTGTTTAACCTTAAATGTCAAATTTCAAAAGGGCCTACTTGGCTCGGCCGTGTATGACCCCCTATTTTGGATCAGTCCAAAAATGGACTCGCACAAATTGGCTCGGTATAAATGGATCTGCCGTGTATGCCGACTTTAGATTTAGCATTGAAGTTCAAAAGATTCGGGCTTGCATTTATCCCTTCCTCTGTGCGTCGCGACGTGGGTGTTGCCGCCACCATTTAACTTTACCTACCCAACCTACGGTTGTTGGGCAAAGTTAACAATATTTTCTCTCTATATATTTTATATATAGGTAAGAGAAAGTATAAAC
>JAKCPI010030359.1:0-23310 GCA_023213315.1 Euborellia annulipes
TTCATTCAAATGATGGGAAAATGACGTCAAATTCAAGCTAAAAGGAATCGCCTCCTTTTAATGGCAATTTCAAGAAAAGTAATAAAACAACCATTTAAAAGCAATAAAATCTCTTTCAGAGAAATTTACATAAACATTATGTTTTGATATTTTAACTGGAATCGATCTTCTTGAAATTTAAGATTTTTTTCACAATAGATTAAATTAATTTCAAGTGAAATGAAAAATGTGGGTTATGGGAATTACTCAATAACGGAACTCTCCAGCAGGGGCTAAATGATTTGCCGAAGACTGTATTTGAATGGGAAAAAAAGTGTTTTTTTTTTTTTTTTTAATAAAAAACTATGAAATCCTTCCAGTTGTTTTCGAGCCTATCCATTACAACAGACTTTGTCTTTTATATAGACCTATTACACATAGATAGAGATGTTAGAAGAAGATTACTTTTAACTTCACAACAAAAGTGGTGGCAATGTTTGGAAAATACAAAGCATACACCTATGGGTGCATAAATTAATCCGGTGTTTACTCGCTCCACTAATTCACTAATGGATTAATAATAAAGTGTTCTGGGAGCGCACGTCCATACTTAACACTTAATTTCTATGGAGATTTAACAACTGTCCTGCATTGACGGACAATTAATTCCATTAAAGCGAATTGGTTATTTGGTTTGCCTACCTCCAGGGAAGAAAAAAAACTCAACTGTTATTAATATTTGAAAATCAATTTGACAAAAATAATATCTCACTTCCATCCGCCAATGCTTTCCATCAACTAATGAAATAACATTTTCATTTAATTTCCCCGAATGTTTATTTCACTTACAAAGAGTATTTTTTTAATAGTTTTTTTTTTTCCTTTTCCTTATCTTTCTTCTTTTTACAATTGTCTCTACGCCCCCCCCCCTGTCAATTGTGTTGATTGGCATCAGCTAATTCAATTGCTCAAATTGATAGAGAGAAGGGAGGCTGTGATTCTGCTGCTAGTGCTCATGTTCATGCATGCAAAGGGTTTTTTAGGACCATTTAAATGGGGTCAAAGGGCATTTGCCATGGCGATGGCGGCGACGATAAAAAACAACCTTTCACGTTGATAGGAGAAGAATAGGAATAAGAAAAAAGACGAAGAAACTCTAGAACTTTGTTTGTTCTTTTTTATTTTCAATGAAGACATAAACGAAATCCTTTTTCAATGTTTATGGAAATATTTAATACTTGTATGAGTTATTTCCTATAGATAACTTATTGTTATCATTTCATTGCTTTTTTTTTTGCAAGATAAATATATATAAAGCTGTGGGAATAAAAAGAATGCTAGAATAGGTTTCAATATTGAAAAAATCTGGTGTGACTGGTGGCACAGCACACAACTTTCTCTTCTAAAGCATCGAAAAAAAACTGAAAAAGTATATCAGTAAAGTACTAGTACTCTTTGTTTGATTTTGTTCAAAAGCTTCGTATCACGTCCCAGAAGGGTGCCTAACTTGAATATAAAATTCCAACCTCCTAGCTCTTTTCGTTCTTGAGATATTTTGCGTCTTGACCAATTGAGATGATCTTTTTTCGCAAAGTAAAATTTTGCATTTGTGAGTTCCAAGCAAAAATTCATCTCAATAGGTTAAAACGTTTCAGAGATATACAGTAAATTATTTAGTGAAAAAAAATGGAGGATAAGTGTTTGATGAAAGAGGCGTTTCTAGGCTTTATAGGAACAATTTTTTACTTTCTCTTACTTATGTATATATGTAATATATATAGAGAGAGAAAGTATTGGATTCATGTCAAAAAATTCGATGTGGAGATTTTGATGGATATACACGTTTTGAGGTCCCCTGAATCCAAAAAAGTGGTTTTTGCGACATGGTCTGTCTGTCTGTGAACAAAATATCTCAAGAACGAAAAGAGCTAGGAGGTCCCCATGGGACGAGACACGAAGCTTTTGAACAAAATCGACCAAAAAGTACTAGTACTTTACTGATGCACTTTTTCAGTTTTTTTCGATTTTCTCAAAATTCACTCCAACGATTTTTTTTTTAATTCAAAATTCAATTATTTTTTAGATTCTCTTTAAAATGTATATTCTCATTTTGTCATTGAAATCTTCTGAAGACCACTTTGCTCTTGTACTCCATAGAAAAGATAGGAGAAATGGTTGCCATGGTAACAAAATATAAATATTTTCCCAAACTATAAATTTTACATCTTGAAAATCGAATGTACCGTACTGTCGGAAACTAAATACATGTCGACACAAAAAATCTGGTGTGACAAGCACAGTACACAACTTTCTCTTACCTTCGGTAATCGAAAGTTGTGTACTGTGCGCCAGTCACACCAGATTTTTTTATTTTGAGAATTCATATTGATTTATTTACCACCCAACGAAAGTAAATTAATACATGTATTATGTATTGAGATAATATAGAGTGAATAAAAGTGAGTGCTTAATTTGAAATAAAGAGTTAAAAAGAGAACGAGGCATTGATTAGCCATTAGACATCTGCTCTGAATATTCAAAGGCAGTAACAGATTAAGACAAAGAAGAAGACTTTCATAGATTGTTAATTCTTTGATAATCGTTTTTAAGGACTTAAATTAAGTTTGAACCCTCTCCACGGACTTTAAATGCCAAGGAAACGAAATAAGAGATAATAAAGACATACTGACTGAGAGCTAAAAGCTAAATTTAAGTTTAGCAATTATATAGCACGTTTAAGAGGGCGAGAAAATGAGCAATTGATTTCATATGGTGGAAATTTTATTATTGGTGGAAGTCGTTAATTAAAATATAAATTTTATAGACTAACTAGCTAGGCAGCTTGACGAAAGTAAGCATGATTAGTTAAAAAAAAAAATTTATACTAAACTACAAATACAAAAGCAATGAAAATTTATAATAATGCAAAATAATGATAATAAATTCTTACTCTAATAATAATGGTAAACTTTTTTATTTATTAACTTAATCCCCCGCCCGCCCCCTCCAGTGGCTGAGAAGTTATTATTAAATATCAACATTGGCGGAGACGGTTCGCACCTCAGACAATCCGAAGAATTTATTTAAATCATTTGGGTACCTAATGGTGCAATCAGAGCCACAAACGCCTGATAGACCTATGGGGTTAGGTTGGAGCCTTGAGCTTGGTCAACCAAACCAATATCTTCAAAATGAATAAATCATCTTTTATTTAATTAAATATTTATTAATTCATATATCCGAAAAATAAGGGTGTGCCGCCGGGAGTCGAACCACGGATCCTCCGATTGGTACTCAGAGTGCCCTAACCACTAGACCACAGCACGACATTCGGATATATGAAGTTCACTTATGAACTCACTTGGAAAGCAAATTTAGTCATCAGGAGAAATGGACCCATGAACGGTGCCACAAATTTATCCCTCGACCAGGTGCAATCCAGATGGAATAATTGAGGAGACCTCAATTTTAATTAATTAATAAATAAGAAATTATATATAATATTTAAGATATTATATATATCGCGTATATGAGCCGCGAAATTTATACAATTAAATATTTATTAATTCATATATCCGAAAAAATAAGGGTGTGCCGCCGGGAGTCGAACCACGGATCCTCCGATTGGTACTCAGAGTGCCCTAACCACTAGACCACAGCACGACATTCGGATATATGAAGTTCACTTATGAACTCACTTGGAAAGCAAATTTAGTCATCAGGAGAAATGGACCCATGAACGGTGCCACAAATTTATCCCTCGACCAGGTGCAATCCAGATGGAATAATTGAGGAGACCTCAATTTTAATTAATTAATAAATAAGAAATTATATATAATATTTAAGATATTATATATATCGCGTGTATGAGCCGCGAAATTTATACAATTAAATATTTATTAATTCATATATCCGAAAAAATAAGGGTGTGCCGCCGGGGAGTCGAACCACGGATCCTCCGATTGGTACTCAGAGTGCCCTAACCACTAGTACCAATCGGAGGATCCGTGGTTCGCCCCCGGCACTTTCGGATATATGAATTAATAAATATTTAATTGTATAAATTTCGCGGCTCATATACGCGATATATATAATATCTTAAATATTATATATAATTTCTTATTTATCTTTTATTTATGAAACTAGAAGAAGAAAAGCTTCTTTTAAGACAACACTTCCTTCGGTTAAGCATTTTGGTTGTCTACGCTCAAGGCTTATCAGGCAATTTATGGCGCCGGCTGTATAAATAAATATGCCTGGATACGGTAATTATTATTAATATAAAGTATCGTTGGCAGCCAGGAAAAAAATTCAGATTAAAATAGAACCAATTTTTATCATGTTTTTTTAACAAGACTATGAGTGTTCTATATTGGCGAGGCCAAGCATACCATGGGCCCCGGGGAATCGAACCCAGGATCTCCAACCTTTCCGGGGGAAAGACGTCCTGTCCATTGCACAAGGCCACCAGACCCTCAACCTACACCAATAAAACTCACTTCCTCTTATATGCAGTTAGTCGTGCAAGTTACTAACAAAGTGAAAAATATTTCCTCTACTTGTTTAAAAAAGCGGCGTTTTTTTTTTCTTTTAAAGTTTTTCACTTTGTTAGTAACTTGTACGAATAAGTGCATATAAGGAAGTGAGTTTTATGTGGTGTATGGACGCACGTCTAT
This sequence comes from Euborellia annulipes, assembly GCA_023213315.1. NCBI lineage: Eukaryota > Metazoa > Arthropoda > Insecta > Dermaptera > Anisolabididae > Euborellia > Euborellia annulipes. The sequence continues at coordinate 4,656 of JAKCPI010030359.1, forward strand.
GCCCCGAAAAGGCTGGAGATCCTGAGTTCGATTACTGGGGCCCATGGGATGTTTGACCTCGCCAATAAAGAAACACCTACAGTCTTATTAAATATATCTATGACTAGTAAAGTCCGAATCAAGGTATTTTGAATACTATCATCTATAGATCTCGAAAAGTACTTAATCATATTTTTTTATTTGATTGTCGACGTTTCGGACGCCAGTTGCGTCCCTCCTCAAGACCTATGATCGATACATAAATCATTACATTAAAACATTAACAAAGACACAAACTTCTCTTCTCTTTCTCTCTTCATTTTCTCTCTATACCCGTTTTTACATCGATTGTCAAATAAATACTGATGGACCTATTTTTAACTATCTATTTTTGTTTTTAACTCTTCCCGGGTACTGCGGTCATTTCATAGTACCGATGGCCAACAGGCGCTGATTGCTCGGGGTCACCAATCCCGAACTTTGGCCGCGCTTATTACATCTTCAATTTACTGCTGGAAACTAAATCATAAAAACTTTTGCTCTTTTTCATAAAATCATTCTGAAAAGGCCTGGTCCCGCCTTATCTGGGTTGCTTTACAAAGCAGGCCAACCTATACTTCTGTTGTAACTTCCACACAATCCAATTCATAAAATTAGATAGATAGATAATTTGAAAATGCAATATTAAATAGTATGGATGATGATTTACATATGTTTACTTCATGCATATCGATGTCCAATACAAGTTGTATATTATTTGTTCTCTCTCAATAATGTTTGCAATAATTAGCTTAAATTTAATTAGAATATTATTAGCGCTGCGTTCAGATCAAATCAATTGCTGCTGTGTTTGGATATTTCATTGATGAATCATTAATTATTATATATTATTTTAGCTTTAATTAAGAACACAAGTAATTAATTAGCTAAAGAATAATTTATTTTATTTCAGAGGTTATAATTAAATGGATAGACGACATAACCGTCACTTGATTAAAGAGAGGACCGTCAAGCTCTTTTTAGTTATTATGCCATGGAGAAATAGTCCTTATACTACAACCTTTAAACATAGTGCTCTCCCGAGGCAAAAAACAAATTCTAGTTTTAACCTCAGAAGCCTCAATTCCTTTGATGTTTTATTTACCGCTCAGAAAGTAATTCTACTGTAACACTCAAAACCCTCATTGAAGACTATGAGATTTAAATATGAATTAACGATTGATTTGAAATCCTAACTATAACCTCGAAACTCTCATGTATCGGAAAGTATAGAATAACTTCTACATGGATTGAAGTTTTTGAGGGCCAATTGTAGATTTTGCAGTTCTGATTTAAACCTCAAAGTTGTAAAACCGTCCGTAAGTAGGATTTTGAGGTACAAACTGGGATTACTTTCTATGTTGAATCCAATCTCCAAAAAATTAAACTGACTCTCGAAAACCTCACTGAAGATTTTGAGGTTTAAATAGGAATTTATGTTTTGAAAAGTAGATAAAACAATTTTATTCAACTAGTACAAATTTACTTCAAGGTGCAAAAAACGAATAAATGAACCCAACTCATGCAACTTTGCTCCGGTCGCTATAATGGTTTGGCAGAAAGAAGGAGGTGGCAGTCTTAATTAACCTTCATATTGATCCTTAACACAATCTTCCAATTATTCTGCGAAATATTGCGACTGAGCCAACCTGCCCTAATACAATTATTTCTTAGAATAGTGGGCACAGATGTTTGCTCGGTTCAATTCGACCACTTATTTTTTTTGTTTTTTTTTTTCGGCATCTTAGGCCAATTAGACCTGTATATTAATTATTGAATACGATATATATTAGGTCAGAGCATTTTTATTTATAGTCTATCATTTGGTATCCAAATGATTTAAATAAATTCCTCGGAACTCACTACCCTTGACTTTTAGATTATCAATATTGACATCTGTAGGATGGAGGCAAGAAATAAAAAGTATTTAATAGTCATAATTCCCTCATTAAAAAAAATCTTTCTTCTCTCTCCCTATCTGGCAACAAGTTGTTTATTCATACCATTTCTGTCTGTCTGTGTGAGCTGAAAGGTGATCGCTCAATAAATTTTCACAAAACGTTTTCATCTTCTTCTCTCCTCTCTATTTTGGTGTGTGTGTGTGATTTAATGCATTCACCAACAACGACAAAAAGAAACATTTATTTCAATAAAGCTACCCTCCGTTCAAAAATATAATAAAAAATAAAATCTTTATATAAATATCGATATATAAGCAATAAAAAATAAATACTATAGTCTATTTAATATAATTTTGAATTTGAATATTATAAGTATAAATATAAAAACATAACTCTTTACTAATATTCCGTTTTAAAATAATATTATGACGTAATTACTACTAAAATGAGGTCAAGAAAACACCACAATTACATTCAGAATTTAATATACTAAAGTAAAAATATATTTAAATTTCAGATATAGGAAATGAAATTCTATACGACGCCATTTATTTGATTTTATATATTCCATAAAAAGATTTTTTATATAACTACCTGTATTCATTCATTCATTCAGCAAAATGCAATCGCTTAATTAATTAATACCTTTTTTTTTTATTGAACAAAACGAGCTAATATAATATGATATTAACATTTTTGTAGATCCCAAAGAGCGTCTTTGTACTAAAAATTAATGAATTAAATGAATAGGCTTTTCAGAAAGATCACAATTCCCCTCAAAATCGTTAGATATTAATATAAATAAAAAACGCAGATATAGAAAAATCTATAAGCAAACCGTACCGCCGCCCCCCCCCCTCAAAAAAAAATTGCTTCTTACCTGAAGATAATGATCCATTAAGAATTGAAACATTATAATGCAGACAAGAGCGGATATTGTAAGGGGGCAGGGTAAAGGGGGCAATTACCACCCCCCGCCCCGAGATTTGAAAAAAATACTTTAAAAAAAAATGTATTTTGATTGTAAAATTTTAAAAATTAATAGTTAAAAATTTGATTTGTATATATATTCTGGTAAACAAGTACAGAATGCGCCTTTAAATTACCGAAATTAAGAAAAGATTGTGTGCTGTGCGACCAGTCACACCAGATCCCCCCAAGAAACACCTCTGGATCCGCTCTTAAATGCAGGTTGTCCGAAAAACATAATCTATTATAAAATGCACAAGAATTTAATTCATCTGCCTACGTTTTCCCCGGTGCGACTCACGATAATCCATGGGCGCGTACCCAGCGAGGGGCAGCTGCCCCCCCCCTAGAAGCAACAAAAAAAAAAATTAAATGTTTATAAAGTGATGAAACGAAACAAAATTGGTGGTTGGCGACCGGGAATGATTCTTTTTGTTAGGACTCGAGGGTTTTTAGGCCTTTAATTCGAAGGCTTTACCCCTCTATATAAAAAATATCTATGTCACAATCTGGACGACCATTATCTGCCCCCCCCCCCCTGGACGACCATGATCTGACCATGCCCCCCCCCTAGATTTGATCCTGGGTACGCCCATGCGATAATCGTTCAACGATTCAATTTGAATTCCGATTAGCCCCGGGCAGTTCGATGATTTTATTTAAGCCATTTGGATAGCAAATGGCTTAAATAGAAATGCCTGGACCCCCAATAGATATTATAATTAACAACGGTTATCGTATAAAGTCTAATATGGCCTAAGTTGCCGAAAAGATTATGTGTGAATGTGTGTGAGTGGGAGTATGAATGAGAAAAAAAGTGAGTGTTAAAAAAAAAAAAAAAAATTATATAATGTCGTTATCACACTCAGAGATTCATTGCTCTTACAGGGCCGGAACTAGGAGATTTTGTAGGGGGGGGGGCAAAATTTAATTTGCCGCCCCCTCAAAATTTTCTATACAAAATTCATATTATTTTACCTTTTTTTTAGTAAATCTTTCTTTAATTGCCGCCCCCCTGATATCTGCCGCCCGGGGCACAGGCACCCACTGCCCCCCCCCTCCCTAGATCCGGACCTGCTCTTACAAATAACTTCAAGATAGAGTTGTAACATTTTTCCCTTCGCCATAAATGGTTAGAGATTTTATTGCAATAAATATATTGATATTTTTAAACCTTCTTTCAATTTAATTAAAAAAAATAATAATTAATTTTAAATGAATAAATAAATGAATTTTTCTCTCTCATTTTGGGTTCAACGTATTATTATTATTAATTGTTAAATGCAATATAGTAACTACAATTTATTCTGTGAAAATAAATCACAAATGGTCCGGAAAACAAAGTTTTTTCATTAACTTTTACAATTATATTTGTATATATTTATGTATTCATGATGTTATAGAAATTAATTATAAATATTGTGTTTCTGTTTTAATAATAATAAATTTGCTAAAGAACGCTAATAAAAAACTCCTTAAATTTTATTGAGAGTCCAGTGGACACATTAATTACATTGACAAGAGAATAAAAAGTTCAATCACTCACACACATACACACATGTCATTTGCGTGTAGGGAATTTATAATATTAATTAAATGAATAAAAATAAAAAGTTAGAATATTTGTGAATTTTAAATCACATGACAAGCAAAATAGTAAAAAACAAAAAGAGAATTCTATATTTAAATATGTATAAACACACTCTAATTATTTTATTTTATTTGTACAACCGCTGATGAAGAAGTGCTATTAAATGCCTTCGAATATTCGGAGAAAACACTCTAAAAAGTTAATTTCTCATTGCCAAAAGGCATAGCCTACACCTATTACCATTCATATTACTTGGCACGTCACATCCTTTTTAAATAAATACAAACATTTTTTTAAAACGAAAAGTTCATAAATTCCTGCCCGAGAGGCTATTTTAATCCCCAACAACCCTTGGTTCCGACACTACATCAATACCGGGTTTTTCCTTTGTTTAACAATTATTTTTTTATCTTTATTCACCGTTAGCTTGAGACCCTAGGGGTTCAAAGGTACATGCAAATAGAAATACCAAAAAAACATTGGCTAACAATATAAGCATGTAAATTAAATTTATTCTCATGTTAAAATACCATTAATTACGTTTTAGATGTAAATATAAAATCGAAACGTTATCAACTCATTTTTAAAAAGAGATAATTTGTCTCTTGTGAGTTGTTGTTGTTGTTTCTCTGGTTTTTTTTTTTCAAATAAACTATAAATTAATTCTAAAAAAAAAAAAGAAAGGTGGGAAAGGGCGGCTGCTGGTCCAGAGCCAATAGGGATCGGCTGCTTGTTTCTCTCCCTCGGGCATGGCTTACTTAATTCCCACCCTCTCTCTTTTTACTTACGGTTAGAAAAAAAAAAAAAAAAAAAAAACATCTGGAGAGGATATTTCCAACCATAAATCAAAATAGAATGTAAAATGAAATCCTTATCATTTTTTAAAAGATTCAAACCAACAATCCAATAAAATAATCGCCTTGGAATAAAAAAAAAAGAGAAGAGAGAAGAATTTATAGAATAAACGTGTTGCCTGATAGCCTTTATTGAAAACGTTTTCTTCTTGATTATTATTCATTCCTTATGTTACCCATAAAGGGTTTATGTTAATAATAATATGGCTAACCTAAATTCAAAATTATATTAACCTCTTTCTTAATGATAAAATACATATATAAACGAATTATTTGCACTTAAACAAATTGCAATTTTAATTATAAATATTGATTAAAATTAGATACGCTCTATTTAATACTTGGACGATCATTTTTACTTTCTCTTACCTATATGTATATTTTAATTAGGAACCGACCGAATATTCGGTTTCGGCCAGTTTCGGCCGTAGTTTCGGTTTCAGTCAAAAAGTAGCAGAAACCTGAAAAGATGGGATGAGACTCGCATGCAAAAAAAAGGTCAAATGATTTGCACTTGAGGGAGAAAAAAAATTTTGAATAAAATATTGATTAGTTTTTATAAATTGTAAAATAAATGAAAAAAAAATTAATATAATTATTAGGGTCCGACCGAAACAAGATTTTCAGCCGAAACCGAAACCGAAACCGAATATTCGGCCTCAACCTTAGTTTCGGCCGAAACCGTAACCGAAACCGAAACTTGTATTTCCTATAAAATTTTTTTTCATTTTACTTTTTTTTTTTTGAATTTTTTTTCCCTCCCGTGAAAATCATTTTACCTTTTTTAGGGAGACTAAAATTTTCTCCCTCAAGAGCAAATTATTTGACCTTTTTTTTTTGCATGCGAGTCTCATCCCATTTTTTCAGACTCTGGTTTCGGCCGGCCGAAAGGTTCGGCCACTTTTTGGCCGAAACCGAAACTACGGCCGAAACCATGATTTTTGGCCGAAACTGGCCGAAACCGTAACCGAAACCGAATATTCGGTCGGTTCCTAATAATTATTCAAAAATGTGTTGAAAAACCTATTAAACAAATAGTGGGCCTGAGAGGCCCACTTGTGACTTTGCGCTTCGAAAAAAGCTTGTGCATTCTAGGTTTAAAGGTGCCAAAAGGAAAAAAAATAGATTTGCATTCAGATATTGAAGAAATTTAATTATAATTAAAAATTACTAACACTACTAACAAATGTGTTAAATATAATTTTATATAAACGATGATTGACAAATAATTATGAAATGAAAAAGAAATATGGAGAGATTCATGCTGAGGAACATTGACAGATGGTACAATTTAATTTATCTCTCTTTAGAATCAGAATTCAAGGCGGGATATTATTTAGATCTCTAGCACAAGAGGCAGATTCTCTACCACTGTGCTATGGCCCAAGGAAAAAATTTAATCTCCCTAAAAAAAAATAGTAAAATGATTTTCACGAGAGGAAAAAATATTCCGCGGGGCGGAAAAAATTTCAAAAAAAAAAAAAAAGGCAAAATGATATGAATTTTTTATAGGAAATACAAGTTTTGGTTTCGGTTACGGTTTCGGCCGAAACTAAGATTGAGGCCAAAATTCGATTTCGGTTTCGGCTGAAAATCTTGTTTCGGTCGGACCCTAATTTTAATATATATATATATATATAGAGAGAGAGAGACTTTCTCTTACCTATGTATATATGTAAATATATATATAGAGAAAGTATTGGTTTCATGTCAAAAATTCGATGTCGAGATTTTGATGGATCTTCACGTTTTGAGGTCCCCTAAATCCAAAAATATAGTTTTCGCAACATGGTCTGTGTGTGTGTGTCTGTCTGTGTTCAATTTAAAGCATGAAGGAATTGAGCTAGGAGGTTGAAATTTTATATTTAAGTCAAACACCCCCCGGGACCGAGAAAATAAGCTTTTGAACAAAATCGGCCAAAGAGTTCTAGTACTTTACTGATGTATTTTTTCAGTTTTTTCGATTTTCTTAAAATTCGCTCCAACGATTTTGATTAAAATTCATAAATCAATTATTTTTTAGATGCTTTTTGAAATATAGATCTCATTTTGCCATTGAAATCTTCTGAAGACCACTTTACTACTACTCTCGATTAATAAATATTACATCTCAACTATACAATTGCGTTTTACAATATTATAAATATTTGAAATAATTAAGTATCGATAACTTCCGACAATCTTGTTTCTCGGGGCCACCTATTCCGATTTTCAGTACTGCTTGGCGTTGCTTAACAACTCCGATCTTGGTGGCTGTTGTTCTCTTTACTTGCCAGACTTGCCAGCAATTATATTGTATAATTTGATGCACTGAAGATGAATTGAATTATGCAATCCGAAACAATTGCTAAATAACTTATTTTACTGTGGAAATCAATCGCTGATTTATTCTCTATTAAATCTATTGAATCCTTCCTCCATACTTAATTCATCTATTTATTTTTCGATAGTTAATATAAATAAATATTTCAATTCCTCTTAACTAATGAGCTTTTTATAAAAGTGAACTTTGATTAAAATTTTTGCTTCAAGTTCAAAATCGGAATGAGTTTTTTCATTAATATTTAAATCTTTAGTTAAATCCAGACAGACGCTGAGAGTGCAATGAAAAGTCATTTTGGCTGCCTATCTTTCACTAAACATGAAAAATTAAGATTATATGTATAAAAATAAAAATTTGAGTATAAATGCTTAGTTGAAATTACCCTATTTGTAAATCAAGTGTTGTTTTGTAGATGCGGTGGTCACGCCAAGCACCGGAAGTGGTAGTGGCGGAAGCACAAGCAGCAAGCCAAGGGAGGGTGAACAACGTCGGATGGTTGACATCACCCGGGACAAAGCCATTAAAGTCACGGTCCGGGTGGTCGTCCCCGTCAGAGATCATCCAAAGGTCAGCTACGACAACAACAACCAAATTTATTTTATCATAAATCCTAAGCGAATTTTTTTTTTTTTTTATCAAGTTCTAGAAGACATTTTCTAAGGCAAGAAAATGTTAATGAAATTTTATTTTTGCTTTTTAAAAAATAATAATACGCCGTCATTCCGAAATTAGTTGCTACTTTTGAATATTTTTCTACTGATTATTGTCAATGATGATTTTGTTTTAATATTTTTCAGGGAGTTTAGATTGTTATGGTATTAATAATTAAGATTAGCTTGTCAAGTACTCCCTCTTTTAGTACACCATCTGTGCAAAATTAGCTTCGAAAAATTTTTCCTAAAATAAATGCTACATTTATGAAAAGAAGAAAACAAACGCATAAAATTAGAATGAAAATAACAGGTTTATAACACTTGTATTAGTAAATACAATAAGGCTAATTTAAATAGTTATTAAAGAGGTTCAGGAGCGACGTCTAAACGTACTTTAAAAAAAAAACTAGACTATTATAAGAAATTTTTCAATTCGGTTTTTTTTTAAATGAATTAATTCATAAGAGATTATTGGGACTTCGAGCTATAATTTTGTTAATGACTTATTAAAAAATTAAGGAAATTAATTTTTTTGTTATCAAGCAAATACAAAAAAAAACAATCTGTCTCAATAATGTTTAATTTTTTCTAAATTTAAAAATGAATTTATTGTTATTATTAATCACATATTAATTAAAAATTTTTTAAAATAAGCTTAGATGATTTATTTAAAAATCAAATGTCATATTAGTTCAGCATTCTTGCAATAGATGGCAGGCTAGTCTAACAGCCGATATAGTATTAGCCTATATCTGACCTATATTTATATATTTTTATGCTTTTATAAAAGATACATAATATATAATAACATTTATAAAGTATTTATTGTTAAAAGATCAATGAAAATCAACCAAATGCATTAAATATTATTAGCTACCATTCTGACATCTCTTGAAAAATTTTCGAATTACGTGATTTTTTGACACATTTTATGACACACAACGCCATCTTATCGGGAAAAACATGCGTAACACCTATCGGTCCTATTCTGCCTTAAGAAATAAAAGTTTTCATTTTAATTGCTAAAAAGCTAATTTCTAAGAGGACATTTTTTGTTGCACTTGTTTAAACGATGCCAGAACATTTTTTTTTTATACCCCCTCCTCTTTGCATGATATCACCAAAATATTGATCTTCTTCTTTCCTCATTACGTTATCATTGGTACATCCAATACTTAGATCATAATCCCTTGAGTGCACGTTCAATTAGTAACATTTTCTCATTAAAATTCTAATTACATCTCATTAAGTATAGAAAACTTTTTTAATTATCATTCCTTTATGTATTTATTAAAAAAATGTGTTATAATTATCAAAAATATGTAAATTATTTAATTTACACTCATTAGGTCTCATATTTAAAAAAAAAAATAGCTAGTTTATTTTCACGAAAAGGCTAAATAAAATAGCTTGGGATATTATGAAGTTTTTTTAAATGTTCCCTCTAACTAGGAAGAAAATATTGTACAGCTACAAGGTGGGAAAATAAAGGATACAATTATCTCCTCCCCCTCCTCTTTAAAAAAAAAATTATTAACTACCTTTTTTATATCAAAATATAATAGTAATGCTAGAAATTGTTCGTAGCTCGTTACTTTTATAAATTTTCAGTGTATTTACTTAGAAATTTTTTTTGTTTTATTTTAAAATATTTTGCATTTCAAGTCAAAAAGACCCTAAAAATGAGTTATGTTTTATATGTGTGAATATAGAATGGCATTTATTATCTGTGAAATCGGAAATTGACGAAACTAGTTGGAGAGTTGAACTCAGTTCAAATAGGTAATAAAATTTGAAATGGAATCAAGAAACGCCCAATATCAACGATTTTATTTTTTTTTTAACCGAGAGGACGCCTAGGAGTTAGGCAACCAGAAGGATAAGGAATGAGCAAAGGGAACAAAAAAGGAGAGGCTTGGCTCCTCTTGCGAATACACTAGAAGGAGGAATATGGAGGCCAATAGATGGGAGTGAGTAGGACGCGAAGCCCCGCCTTCTGCCTCTGACCTAATAGAGAAATGTGAAAGTCACAGCGTGGGCACAAGTGGGAGTGAGGGAGGAGGAGTTTCATTCTCTCCTTTATCCTTCCATTCGTTCACGCTACTGGTTGCCTAACTTCCAAGCTTAAAAAAACAGTTCAATGCTTGGATTATCTTACCCACTTTTTTCTTAGCAATTTTTCTTATTGATAAAAACGAAATACTGACATCTATATATATATATATATATAAATGAAATGGAAAAATATATGTGTTATATCGACTTTCTATTGTAATTAGTAAAGTGCCTAACACCATTTTTGTTTATTTTTCAGGAGAGCCAAAAGACATTTCATTGTCATTGTTACAGCCACTTTTCGTGCGGCAACTTTTCAAACTGAAAAATTTAAATTACGCTCTTACCCAGTTCAGGGCATAAGGAGAATGAGATTTTTCAACAGAAAATACAAAAAATGATTTACTAAAAAAAAAAGTGGAGTTAGATACTTTTCTTCTGAGAGCGTCGATATGTAGGCCTATGTATATTAGGGTGATCCTTATTTATACAGATCATTTTAATACCTGTATATATCGCATATCTTTCCCATTGCATTAAAAAATAAGATATATTTGAAACTCGCACAAGCAACCATCATATTCATTTAAGCCCAAATTTCATTATATTCATAAACAATAGTATTCTATTTTACCATAATGTATATTAATTACTAGGGTCCGACCGAAACAAGATTTTCAGCCGAAACCGAAACCGAAACCGAATATTCGGCCTCAACCTTAGTTTCGGCCGAAACCGAAACTTGTATTTCCTATAAAATTTTTTTTCATTTTTACTTTTTTTTTTTTTGAATTTTTTTTTCCCTCCCGTGAAAATCATTTTACCTTTTTTTTAGGGAGTCTAAAATTTTCTCCCTCAAGAGCAAATTATTTGACCTTTTTTTTTTTTTTTTTTTTTGCATGCGAATCTCATCCCATTTTTTTCAGTCTCTGGTTTCGGCCGGCCGAAAGGTTCGGCCACTTTTTGGCCGAAACCGAAACTACGGCCGAAACCATGATTTTTGGCCGAAACTGGCCGAAACCGTAACCGAAACCGAATATTCGGTCGGTTCCTATTAATTACCACCTAACTAACTCTGAGCATAAATATACCAATTAATGAACTGAAGATGGTTTATAATAAATAGATCGAAACTTCTCCGGCTGATTGGTTAAGCATTCAGAGAATTTTATTTTTTGGCTGCCTCTGCTTCCATATCTCCTTTAAAAAATAACGTCTGCAAAACTTTGAACTCATTTGTAAAACAGGAACACGTGACCCATCGACTTTGAACTTTGAGAATTTTCAAAATTTTCTTAAAACCCTTGGTTTTCGTCCCCAAGAGACTAAATTAATTTCACATTCCAATAAAATTAGAAATTTTACATAATTAATAGAACTAAAAAAGAAGAAAAGATAGAAGACCTTATAATTCTCAATTTTAATTATGCTTAAAACATTTGAATGTAACATGCCAAAAAGGTCCAACTATCTTTAAGTCCTTGGGCCATAATACAGTGGAGAATCTGCCACTTGTGCTAGAGGTCTAAATAATATCCCGTGGGCTTAAATATGATAGAATAAAGACATGCGCCTTGAATTCTGATTCTAAAGAGAGATAAATTAAATTGTACCATCTGTCAAAGTTCCTCAGCATGAATCTCTCCATATTTCTTTTTCGTTTCATAATTATTTGTCAATCATCGATTATATAAAATTATATTTAACACATGTGTTAGCAGTTTTTAATTATAATTAAATTTCTTCAATATCTGAATGTAAATGTATTTTTTTCCTTTTGGCAGCTTTATAATTAAAAGCCATCTCTTGGGCAGTCATAAATAGATCCTTCTGCTTCCTCACTAACCACCTTACTTGAACTCAACAGATACATGTAAAAAAGAATCGATGGCAGCCGAATTTTTTTGGGGTCACCTATCTCGAATTCAACAGGGTTGGGCATTACTTAACTATCACGATTTTGTTGAATATTTCCAAGAATTGACAGGTAATTGACTTTAATTGAAATAATTTTAAATAAATACCACTGTAACATTTTTCTCCGAACAAGCCAGTGCATTTTATTTATCAACAATTAATGAGTATAAAAATGTTGTCCGTTTATCTACAAGGTATTTTTTTGTTAATGTCAATCAATATTGCTAACCTAGGCAATCAAAAAATACCTAACAATTTTTTTTTTACTTTCATAAATATAAAATTAATTTTCCTCTCTCGTTTTTTGGCTGTTGTTTTTTAATAGGTCATTATTCACTTGATTGACACTCTCCCTGTTTTAAAAACTTTTACTCCCTCACTCTCTAATCAATTTAATATGAATGAATAGTCATTTATTTATCATTAAATTTGACTACAGATGGCTGATGCTGTTATATGTTTTTGGAATTGTGTATTTAGTGTGTTTGATTATGATTATGATGGATAGTGCTTGTAACGTTACGTTTAAATCATAATAAATAAATGCACATTGGATGTTTACCATCTCTCTCTCCTCTGATTGCGAGGCAAAATATTTCTTTTCAATTCTTTCTTCTCTTGCGTTGAGGCTAATCAAGAAAATTATACATCGTTTAAATTGGATAATTTTATCTAATGAACTAATTTAATCAACTTAATACGCAGTGATTGAGCTTGGAAGAGATTTTGTCAATTATTAATTTGTGACTCTTGATCATTTTATAAATAAATGGAACAAAATGAATGTTTCATTATCAAATATTATTATAATAAAAAACATCCATTTTTAGTTTTTCTTACTTATATATATATTTCTTAATATATATAGAGAGAAAGTAGCCTATTGGATTCATGTCAAAAATTTGATGTCAAGATTTTGATGGCCTGTGTGTGTCTGTGAACAAAATATCTCAAGAACGAAAAGAGCTAGGAAGTTGAAATTTCATATTTAAGTTAGAAACCACCCTGGCACGTTACACGAAGCTTTTGAAAAAAATCGATCAAAGAGTACTTTACTGATACAGTTTTTCAGTTTTTTTTTTCGATTTTCTCAAAATTCGCTCCAACGATTTTGTTTAAAATTCAAAAATTAACTATTTTTTAGATAGAAGGCGTACAATCAGAGGTTTACTTGGCTTAGAAAACTTTTTGCAAATTGAGATGCAAGGTAAAGAAATAAAATTAAAAATTTTATTTATCAGGATTTATTAGAGCTGACGACCAACTGCAGTACATTGATTTCGGTTACATTGAACCATCTTCAGGTCTGTAAAATTATTACAAGTGAACGATATGAGTGTCTTGCTTACATTGTAATAATTTTACAGACCTGAAGATGGTTCAATGTAACCGAAACCAATGTACTGCAGCTGGTCGTCAGCTCTAATAAATCCTGATAAATAAAATTTTTATCATCATTAATATCAAATATCACATAATTAATATCAATTCATCTAAAATTTTTAATTTTATTTCTTCACCTTGCATCTCAATCTGCAAAAAGTTTTCTAAGCAAAGTAAACCTCTGGTTCTACGGCTTCTATAATATATTCTTGCACTGTTTCATCTATTACACTATTTTTTAGATGCTCTTTAAAATGTATATTCTCATTTTGTCGTTGAAATCTTCTGAAGACCACTTTACTCTTGTACTCCATAGAAAAGATAGGAGAAATAGTTGCCAAGGTAACAAAATAAATATTTTCACATATAAATTTTACATCTTGAAAATCGAATGTACCGTACTGTCGGAAACTAAATACATGTCGACACAAAAAATCTGGTGTGACAAGCACAGATTACCTTCAGTAATCGAAAGTTGTGTGGTGTGCGACAGTCACACAGATGCATTATCTAGACGTATACTTTTTACTTTTTTTTTTGTTATAATTAATTTAACGTAGAAATATTTATTATAGTGAATTAATTAATATTTTTTTACTTGTTAAGTCATAACAGACGTGCATTAATTCCAAAAAAAAAAGAAAGATAATAAAAATCAAATTAGAATTGTGGAGGGTGAAAAATTTTTAAATGAAGAGAGAGAGAGCCAACCTAGATAAAAATGATAATCCAATAATGAAATAATAATAATAATAATGTGATTGGGTTTAGACGATGAAACAAAAAAAAAAAAAAAAAATGATGATGAAGAAATTGAATGTTGTTCCAAGTTAATTGGAAATTTTTACAAAAAAAAAAAATCCAGTGAATATATGCAACGCTAATAAAAAAAAAATGTCATATAAAAAAAAATAGAAGAAAAACAGAATTTTTCCATTTTTATTATTAAAACATTTGGTGAATTTTGTGACTAAAGCCGCAACTCCGTGCACTCGTGTATTTGAATATCATCTTTTTTTTTTTTTTTTAATCCGTTACCATTTTGATTGTTTTGTTTTTATCGATTTGAAATTCTAATTTGTATATTATTTCTTTATTAAAAATCTGGTGTGACAGGCGCACAGCACACAACTTTCTCTTAACTTCGGTAATCGAAAGTTGTGTTTTGTGCTTGTCATACCAGATTTTTCGTTTCGACATATATTTAGTTTCCGCCAATATATTAGAATTCAAGATGTAAAATTTATAAGTATGAGAAAATATTTATATTTTGTTATCATGGCTAGGGATGAAACGATACGAGTAAATACAAGTACTTACTCGATACTTTTCTTTCGATACCAAGTACTTTTGTAATCGATACTTTGGGATCAAGTACCAAGTAAGTATCGGTCAAAAATACTCGTATCGATACTTGGTCCACGTACACAATGATTAGCTTGGTCGGAAGAACATTTACGTCCATTTGTTCTTATTTACAATAGAAATAAGTGGAATGGTTTGTTCCACTGTATTTTAATTTTTACTTTCTCTTTTATTATTGGAGTGTTCAACAGGGGAACATCTTGAAAAATTATTATTTTTGGGTAGTAGGCCTACCTCTAAAACTGAATTTTTTTCTTAGTCGTCGTACTTGTTGTTTTATGGCAGTGGAGATTTAATCAAGATCCGCAGGGACTTTTCAGCCAGGAGATTAAATCAAAAAAATATTTAATTTAATTTATATTTGCCGACGTTTCGGTCGGCAATCACGACCTTATATTGTCAACTATACACGATCTTAGGTATTATAATATTCATTGCAATTAAATCTACAATTTCTTTTTATTTTGATTTGTGCAAAAATATTATCATGCTCGGAGGTCTCCGTTGATGAAGGTGGTGATTGGCGATCGAAACGTCGGCAAATAGAAATTAAATAAAAGATCTTTATTTAATCTCCTGGCTGGAAAGTCCCTGCGAATCTTTTTTTTTTTTTTTATTAAAAAAACATTCACACTTTTTTCTCATTCACACTCACATTCACACACACATTCATGCAGTCTTTTCGGCAACTCTGGCTATTTAAGACTTTTGACGATAACCGTTGTAGAGAATATCTCTATTGTGGGGTCAGGGCATTTCTCATTTAAGCCATCTGGTATCCAAATGGCTTAAATAAAATCATCGGACTGCCTGGGTCCGAACCCGCGACGTTTGGTATAGGAGGTAGGCGCGCTACTTACTACGCCAAACCCGGGGGCCCCCTGCGAATCTTGATAATATAGACCCTAAGTACTGTTTTTGCTTATCTTTAATTGTACGAAAAAATTGACTGATACGAGTAAGTATCGATACTTTTCAATCGATACCGAGTAGGTACTGGATACTTTGCGACCGATACCACTATCGAGTAAAAGTATCGATACCTAAGTGATATCGTTTCATCCCTAATCATGGCAACCATTTCTCCTATCTTTTCTATGGAGTACAAGAGTAAAGTGGTCTTCAGAAGATTTCAATGGCAAAATGAGAATATACATTTGAAAGAGCATCTAAAATATAATTGATTTTTGAATTAAAAAAAAAAAAAATCGTTGGAGCGAATTTAGAGAAAATCGAAAAAAACTAAAAGGGCATCAGTAAAGTACTAGTACTCTTTGGTCGATTTTGTTCAAAAGCTTCGTGTCACGTCCCATGGGGGGTGCCTAACTTAAATATAAAATTTCAACTTCCTAGCTCTTTTCTTTCTTGAGATATTTTGTTCACAGACAGACAAACACACCCACAGACAGACCATGTCCCGAAAACCACTTTTTTTGGATTCAGGGGACCTCAAAAGTGAAAAATCCATCAAAATTTCGACATCGAATTTTTGACATGAATCCAATACTTTCTCTCTATATATATTACATATATACATACGTAAGAGAAAGTAAAAAAGGAAAAAAATTTAATAAATAAAGTCAATGGTTCGCTTCCCGTTCTGAGTGATAAATTACCAATTAATTTAAATAAATATGAACGGTCTATTTATTTTTTTCTTTGGCTCTTGACTTCTCTGGCTGATTTGATTTTATTGGCAATTCCATTCTCCGATTATTCATTGTAGGCCTGTATATTGTATAGACAACGGAGATTGAAATTGCCAGCATTTGATGGACCACTTACTTGGTCATTTTCATTTCAAAAATATAATTTAAATATGTAGGCCTATAGATGAGCAGGTCAGCAGAGTAATAATATAGAAATGAATACAATATAATTTATTTATTAATTTCCTCGTTATGTTTTCAATTACTAACCTCTTCGGTTTAAGATATTGCTCAGCCTTCATCAGGGAGCTAAGGATCTAGGCAACAATAACTGCTTTCATGTGATTCGTGTTGCCTATATCCTTACTTATCTGATTAAGGCTGGGAAATATCTTAAACTGAAGAGGTATGAGAGGTTAGTAATTGAAAACATATCGAGAAAATTATTAAATAAATTATATGCTGATATGGTGGCCATCGGTATATATCAATCTCTATATAAAAAGTTGATTAAATACGATATAAACAGTATAATTGTATAACTCTAAATAGTCTCAGCAGCCGAAAGGACAAATAAAAAAGCAATTTTAATTATATTTATTTATATTTAAAATATTTCTTAATATATTTTATGAACTTGGAGCTTCAGTTCAGCGGCCTGCTGGGGTCGGAAAAGGGGTTCTCCATCGGACACCCAAAAAAGACCCCAGCGACGTGGATTTGTATTTCCAAATATTGGGCGTTACCACAATTTCGATAAAAATTTATAGATTTTTCTTTTAAAATTAAATTTTCACCCTATTTAAAACGGATTTATTACAAATACAAAGTGAGCTTCCTCCCATCCGTTCTTAGGGTTCAGGGCTTATTAAACCCTCTTCAAGGTAGCTACGTCACTATTTCATTTAATTTGTTCCCCTTTAAATAAATAAACCCTCCCATTAATATTGATTTTGAAAACAAAACTGTCTAGTAAATATTTCTTTATTTATTGCTAGTTTAAATATCACTCAACTGTCGATATTGACCTCAATTAATTTGATTTTCTCTATGTATTATTATTATTATATACGCATTTCATTCATTCTATTTGGCTCCAATTCCAGTTCGAATAATTTAAATGTCGGATAAATTTTAATAAACATGAATTTGACGTTTTATATAAATACAAGAGGATCGATTATTTACTCTATTTTTTACTATTATCATGACTTGAATCGGTCTTCTCTTCCACCCTCGTTATACTAGTATGATTGTTCCTAATTTTTTTTTTTTTTTTTGGAACGAAGTTCTTTAACGCGGTTTACGCAGGGTGAATTGGGAGAAAATGTAACGTAACAGAAACGCGTTCCTAACAAAAATGCGTTCCCAGCTCCCGAGCGAAGGCGGAGTAAGGGCGAGATTAGCCGAAGTCTTGGCGAGGCCACGCCCACCTTCTCCTATCTTACCGTCGCCGGATTCTGAGTTGAAGAAAAGGAGTGAGGAACATGGTTCCCGCCGGGGTTCCCACGACCCCACACGTTTGCTTTTTTAACACTCACTTTTTTTCCCATTCACACACACATACTGACAGTTTTTTCGGCATCTTAGGCCATATAAGACTTTATACGATAACCGTTATTTTATAATAATATCTAATGGGGGTCCAGGCATTCTCATTTAAGCCATTTGGAATCCAAATGGCTTAAATAAAATCACCGGACTGCCTGGGATCCGAACCCTCGACCCTGGGTAAACAAGGCAGGCGCGCTACCAACTACGCCAAGCCCGGGGCTCCTAAAAGTATTTTTAAAAAACAGGGAGGGGGGAAATTTAAAACCACAAAACTCTTTGGTTTTGCTACTCAATTATAATATCTCCAAAATCTTCAAATTTTTACTTTTTCTTATTTAATCAGGAGATTATTTTAAAGAGATTCTTTTTGAGAGAGGCCTTTTTTAAAGAAAAAAAAAAAAGTTTTACGTTGCTTGATTACTG
>JAKCPI010030360.1:0-11052 GCA_023213315.1 Euborellia annulipes
TATATATATATATCAGTTTTTTTTTAATAAAACAATGTTACTTAATATTCTTATGTTATTTGGTTTTACCTGAATAAAACATAGATCCTTTATTTATAGAGCCTCTCTCATTAAACAGAAAAATGTACTCTTATTATGTTTAATGAGAGTGCCTCTATAAATTAGGATTTATGCTTTATTCAGGTAAAACCAAATAAAATAAAAAGAATATGTAACATTGTTTTAATAAGAAAATCTGGTGTGACTGGCGCACAGCACACAACTTTCTCTTACCTTCGGTAATCGAAAGTTGTGTACTGTGCTTGTCACACCAGATTTTTTGTGTCGACATGTATTTAGTTTCCGACAGTAGGGTACATTCGATTTTCAAGATGTAAAATTTATAAGTGTGGAAAAATATTTATATTTTGTTACCATGGCAACCATTTCTCCTATCTTTTCTATGGAGTACAAGAGTAAAGTGGTCTTCAGAAGATTTCAATCACAAAATGAGAATATACATTTTAAAGAGAATATAAAAAATAATTGATTTTTGAATTTTAAAAAAAAATCGTTGGAGCAAATTTTGAGAAAATCGAAAAAAAACTGAAAAACTACATCAGTAAAGTACTAGTACTTTTGGGCCGATTTTGTTCAAAAGCTTCGTGTCACGTCCCATGGGGGTGCCTAACTTGAATATAAAATTTCAACCTCCTAGCTCTTTTCGTTCTTGAGATATTTTGTTCACAGACACACAGACAGACCATGTCGCGAAAACCACTTTTTTGGATTCAGGGGACCTCAAAACGTGAAGATCCATCAAAATCTCGACATCGAATTTTTGACATGAATCCAATACTTTCTCTATATATATATATTACATATATACATAGGTAAGAGAAAGTAAAAACATATATATATATATATATATATATATATACAATTAATTGGTTTGTGACCAACATGTCGTAGCAATATAAGTAAAATGTATTTTTCAGGCCTGAGATGGTGGATCAATCTACCGAAACTGTAAGCTAGCCCAGGGCTGGATCTAGGGGGGGGGCAGTGGGTGCGAGTGCCCCGGGCGGCAGATATCAGGGGGCGGCTATTAAAGAAAGATTTATTAAAAAAAAATCTGGTGTGACTGTCGCACAGCACACAACTTTCTCTTACCTTCGGTAATCGAAAGTTGTGTACTGTGCTTGTCACACCAGATTTTTTGTATCGACATGTATTTAGTTCCCGGCAGTAGGGAATATTTGAATTCAGATGTAAAATTTATAAGTATGGGAAAATATTTATATTTTGTTACCATGGCAACCATTTCTCCTATCTTTTCTATGGAGTGCAAGAGTAAAGTGGTCTTCAAACAATTTTGAGGGCAAAACGAGAATATACATTTGAAAGAGCATCTAAAAAATAATTGATTTTTGAATTTTAATCAAAATCGTTAGAGCGAATTTTGAGAAAATCGAAAAAAAACTGAAAAAGTACATCAGTAAAGTACTAGTACTCTTTGGCCGATTTTGATTAAAAGCTTATTTTTCCGGTCCCGGGGGGTGTTTAACTTATATATAAAATTTCAGCCTCATAGCTCAATTCCTTCATGCTTAAAAGTGAACACAGACACACCCACCCACACACCCACACACCCACCCACCCACCCACCCACCCACAGACAGACCATGTCGCGAAAACCACTTTTTTGGATTCAGGGGACCTCAAAACGTGAAGATCCATCAAAATCTCGACATCGAATTTTTGACATGAAACCAATACTTTCTCTCTATATACCAGGGGTGTGCCTATGAAACCGACCTTTAGAGGTGCGCACATAAACACATATTTTATAAAAAGTGAAAAAGATATTTTATTCAAAGTAATTCTCCTTCGTTAGCAATACAATTCTCCCATCTTTCAGGGAGCTTATGAATCCCTCTCCAAAAAAAACTCGTCTTCTTTCGAGGCAAACCATTCATCGAGCCATTTGGCAACATTTTCGTAATCTGTGAACTGCTGCTCCCTCAAAGCGTGACCCAAAGATGAAAACAAGTGATAGTCCGTTGGGGCCAAGTCTGGGGAATAAGCCGCATGTGTGAGAATTTCCCACCCAAACGTTTCAATGGTTTCTTTGGTTCGTTTTGCAGCGTGTGACGGAGCGTTGTCGTGCAACAAGATGACTTTGTGCTGCCTTTTTTGATATTCTGGTCTTCCCCATAGCTTTCAGACGCTTGGAAATAGTTTCCCGAGTCACGTTTAACTGTTCTGCCAATTGTTGTTGTGTTTGAGTTGAATCTTCATTCAACAATTCTTGCAAATCGGTGTCATCAAACTTTTTGGGCGGTCGGCCACGTGCTTCGTTCTTAATGTCAAAATCTCCCTCTTGAATTTTTTGAACCATTCTTTGCACTGTGTTCCACCAAGAGCATAGTCGCCAAAAGCTTCTACAAGCATTCGATGAGATTCCGCGGCCGTTTTTTTCAAATGATAGCAAAAAATCAACGCCGTCCGCAAATCACTTTGTTGAGGAACAAAGGTTGACATGTTTGACGTGGTGAAAAAAATGTTGGGAGTATGAAATTCGGAATTTTTTTTGAGTTCGAAACTTAGAACAGACATAAACCAAACAAACAAACTCAATAACTAGACTGTATAGTACCAAAACTGGCCGCCAGGATTTTTCAAAGTAAAAGGCGGTTTCATAGGCACACCCCTGGTATATATTACATATATACATAGGTAAGAGAAAGTAAAAAGGTAAAATAAAATGAATTTTGTACATAGAAAATTTTAAGGAGGGGGCGGCAAATTAAATTTTGCCTCCCCCTAAAAAATCTCCTAGTTCCGGCCCTGTGCTAGCCAGTCGCAGTCTGAAATAAAGCGTACAACAATAAAGCATCTTTTATTGATACCACTTAGCTCCAACCAGGGCCGGAACTACGAGATTTCTTTTTTTTGGGGGGGGGGGGGGGGGCAAAATTTAATTTGCAATATACAAAATTCATATCATTTTACCTTTTTTTAGTAAATCTTTCTTTAATTGCCGCCCCCACTGCCCCCCTCTCCCCCTAGATCCGGCCCTGGCTCCAACACCTCGGTCAATGATTGACTGCAATAAATCTTCCCTCTAAAATAGAATATTATTAATTGCACCAATCCAAGAAAAAAACTTTACATTTTGTTTATAAAACACACTGAATATATCTTCCTTTGATACATATATAATGTAATTTAGAAAAAAATAAAATTCATACTGACTCCAGAGTGCTATTAGCCCTGGTACAGTGAGCGCCACAATTAAGCCCCCCACCTGTGAAAAAAGCATCTGTACCTTTTCGGTCATTAAAATTTATTTCACTATAGAGCATAGATAATATTCAAATACTCCGGAGAATGGAGATCCTGGGTTCTACCGCCGGGTAGCCTGCAAACGAAACAGTCTCTAAGAAAATAAGAAAATATTGAGAATTAAGGTATAAAAAAGAATTGGTTTTAACAGGCAACTAAAAAAAAAATTTTAATCAAAATGAAGGAAAAAAAAAAAACTGAAACTTCTAGTACTTATTGGCCTATTTTATTCAAAATAATTTCTCTTACATAAGATAGATAAGAGAAATTCAAATGTATGTGAATTCTTAACCGTGTCTAATTAGAGTTTATCAGGACTTGTGTTTTTTTTAAACAAATTGCATTTAATTTGATAATAATTTGAAGTTAAGAAAGAGGACAAACGATTATGCATACTGTGTAGTTCTTAGCTCAGCTCAGCCATGCGCAAAATTAATGCCATTATTTTTATTTTCAGCATCTCCACGTTCATTTGAGTCTAAAAAGAAGAAAGAAGAGGCAACGATGATTGAATGGGCGTATAGTGGCGTGAATTCGTCCCTTATTGGAAGTGGGGGTCCAATATGTGCCTCCTATTTATCAATAACCAGACGTTTGACCGAGACGTTATTTCTTTTCCCGGTGGCAATTCTTTTAATTTTAATTGGTTATAGAAATATCTCGTTACCAGAAACGCCCATCCGATATAGTCGTGATCGTGGTGGGAAAAGGCTACTCCTCGTCTTGATATGTTTAATGTGGGGAATGGAGCTTGGATTCAAATTCTCTTCGAGAACTGTGATATATTTATTAAATCCTTGCCATATTACAACTGCTATGCAAGTGAGTATAATGACCAAGAGCCGATTGTCATTTATGCAAACGCCAATTCGATAAAATAACAGTAGAAGATGAAGTAAAATGAAAGACTTCGTTTTCGGCCAGAATTATTTCAATTTCTATAAGAATACAAATTATAGAAATATCAGATGTACTTACAAATATTGTCAATTATACACGATCTTAGGTATTTTAATATTCATTGCATTTAAATACAATTTCTTTTTACTTTGGTATGTATAAAAATATTATCTTTTACTTGCTGCTCGGAAGTTTCTTATTCAAATGATACACTGATTTTAAGAATTCAAAAAAATAATAAATGTGAGTTCAGTGTATCATTTGAATAAGAGACTTCCGAGCAGCAAGTAAAAGATAATATTTTTGTACATACCAAAGTAAAAAGAAATTGTATTTAATTGCAATGAATATTAAATAGGAACCGACCGAATATTCGGTTTCGGTTACGGTTTCGGCCAAAAAGTGGCCGAAACCAGAGTCTGAAAAAAATGGGATGAGACTCGCATGCAAAAAAAAAAAAGGTCAAATAATTTGCACTTGAGGGAGAAAAAAATTTTAGTCTCCCTAAAAAAAAGGTAAAATGATTTTCACGGGAGGGAAAAAAAAATTCCAAAAAAAAAAAAGGTAAAATGAAAAAAAATTTTTATAGGAAATACAAGTTTCGGTTTCGGTTTCGGCTGAAAATCTTGTTTAGGTCGGACCCTAATATTAAAATACCTAAGATCGTGTATAATTGACAATATTTGTAAGTACATCTGATATTTCTATAATAATTTAATATCAATTTTTTTAATAAATGTTATGATCATAGTCCCTGATGAAGGTCGTGATTGGCAACCGAAACGTCGGCAAATAAAAATTAAATAAAATATTTTTTTTTATTTAATCTCCTGGCTGCAAAGTCACTGCTAATTCCTCAGTAAATCTCCACAGCCATAAAACATCAATTTTAATTTCCTTTTAATTAATTTCCGACGTTTCGGGGTCTAAATGTCACTCATCTTCAGGTTTAAAAATTGAAATAATTCTTTCGGGGACTAAACCTGAAGTTCGGTGACTTTTTAGACCCCAAAAAGTCGACATGGGGAATTGAAATAATTCGGGTATCCTCAGTGTCTTTGCAGGTGATCATAAAAATCTATATTTTTTTTTTTATTCCTGGAGGAAAAATCTTTTTTGCACAAACTCCCCTTTCTATTTATCGCATACTGGATTTAAAATTGTTTTTCTTGAGCGTTGAAGTGGCTGTGTTTGACGATGCGAGCAATGGCAGGAGATGGCACCTAGGAAGAGGTGTCAATAAAACTCCCAAATTTACGACGTTTCTGTTCAAATTTATTAGACCATTATCAGATATCCGGGAACTTTGTTGAAATATTAAAAAAATTATATTTTTGATGATGATGATGGTCGAATGAATTTGGACCGAAACGTCGTAAATTTGGGAGTTTTATTGATGTAGAGACACCTCTTGCTGGCTGCCAGCTCATGCCATTGTTCGCATTAAAATTGTTTTTTTTTCGATTAGAACACATGGCCAGATTCATTTTTTAATTTAATCCCAAATAATGGGTTTTATTAAAATAATGTTTATTAGTGTACAGCCACCTAAAATCATTATAATTTCACTTGTTTAAGTCATGTTTGAGTCTCCCGATTTGTCAGAAGATATATGATAAAGTGATTGATGTAGGAAAAGAGGATGTCAAACCTCTATCAAATGAAAATCTCTTCAGTTCTTATGAGAATATTAGCAATCTCATAAAAATTTTCTTCCTAATCTTCATAATAACTCAAGATAGCATTGTCTAATTAAAGCCGAAACGTTGTTATTTTCATTAGATAGAGGCTATCCTGTTTGGCTGACATCCTCTTTTCCTATCAATCTTATCATTGAACAACCACTTCTCTCGTCGACATCGATATATGATGATATTAGCTGGGCATACACGGAGAGGTAGAACTGTCGGTTTTGACCGGGGCGGTCCAATCTGTCGGGTCGAACCGCCACGGTTAAAACTTTCGTTATCAATTTGGCTTAAAAAAGTGGAGAGTTTGATCTGTCGGGTTGGACCGGGGCGGACCAATCTGTCGAGTCGATCCGCCACGGTTAAAACCGTTATTATCAATTTCGTTTAAAAAAAACGGAGAGTTTGATCTGTCGGGTTGGACCGGGGCGGACCAGTCTGCCGGGCCGGCTAAAACCGGCACGGTTAAAACCGCCACGGTTAAAACCGTCATCACTCACAAACGTAAAGGAAAAACCCGCAGATAAGCCCGTATAGTTGGCCCGCCACGGGCCAAACCGTACGTGTATGGGCAAAATCTTTGGACCGCGGCAGTTTTAACCGCTGATTTGACCAAATCCGTGGACTTTCGTCTTGACGAAAGTTTTGCCTGCCGACTAGACAGATCAAGTCAAGAAGCCATTGGAATTTCCAAGAAAAATGGAAATAGAAAATTATTTAAAAAAAAAAGTAATTAATCCTTTCTTCTCCTTTAAATAAAATCTTTAATTATCTGATTCTGAAGCTGCCAAAATAGGATTTAAGGTTCCCTGAGTCCATTTAAGTAGTTTTTGGAATGATGTCTGTGTGTCTGTGTGTATGTCTGTGGTATTTTGCACACATAAACTAGATGTAAAGGTCAAGAACTGAAAAGCTTTTGGTAAACATCGGACCATTAGGGGGCGCTCTAGAAAGAGGGCCAATATTTTTTTCTTACAAAACCTATAATTTTTTTTGTATATTCAGAAACTAGACTTTCTCCCGAGTAAAATGATATATAATATTTGTATCCTAATTTGCCATGACCTTAAATGATATTTAAAAAAAATAATAATAATAAATTTGTTTTTGTGAATGGTGATTAACTAAAATATTTTCGAACATATTAATAGCTTAATTAATTAATAGGGGGAGGGATAACTTATTTTCTTTAAATGGTCAAAAAAATAAATTTGTAGAAAAATTTTTGAAGTAACATGTCCTCCCCTACCCCCTCTCCAAAAATCGCGACTTAAAGAGATGGTCCGGGGCGGTCAAAACTGTCGCTTGTCCACTAACGAAAAGATCAGACCGTGAGTTCGGACCGCAGTCCAATCTGTTAGATTGATGCGTGGCAGTCAAAACTGTCGCTTGCTCACTAACGAAAAGATCAGTCCGTGAGTTTGGACCGCAGTCCAATCTGTTAGATTGATGCGTGGCGGTCAAAACTGGCGCGTGCTCGCCCACTAACGAAAAGATCGGATCGTGAGTTTGGACCGCAGTCCAATCTGTTAGATTGATGCGTGGCGGTCAAAACTGGCGCGTGCTCGCCCACTAACGTAAAGATAAATCCGTGCGTTTGGACCGGCACGGTCAAAACCGACGGTTCTACCTCTCCGTGTATGCCCAGCTAATAGGATCTCTAGCGTTGTTTTAAAAAGCCTAATAAGAAAAATATTATTCAGAAATAGTGGCGGGGTGATGAATGAATGCACCATTCTGAGTATATGTTGCCATTGCTCTTCTAAAAATTATAATATAAGTATGAGCAGGATTTTTTTCGACTCCAGCACCAGCCTAATCTACATGTATTAAGTATTTAAAGAAATTTATATAATATTAGATTATAAGGACTGACCTACAAGGGCTGAAGATGTATTTTTGTTCTTTCGGGATTTGGGATCCAAAGGCTTTCTTTTCTTTGCTGTTCCCGTACTTGAAATGTATACTTTTATGACCACTTGCAGACTGAGGCATGGTTCATTCCATTCCAAGTGACCAAATTTATTTTATTTATAACTCGCATTGTAAATGAATTTGCGTTTAGGTTGACGATATATCGGTTCTTGTACCTGAAAGAAAAATATTATTATTAGCAATTATTTTAATCAAAAATTTTCTTTTCTTTTTTTTTAGATATATTTATTAGCAGCTCCGCCATCCAGAAATGTTACAACTGTGTTTCGAATCCATTTATATTTTTTAAACGGGGCTGTTCTGGCCTTTTTATTTCCTGTCACCGACTCAAGAGTAGTAAGTAGTGACGGATTATAAAGAAATGCCTTAATTTCAAACAACTAGACAATTTTTTCCAATCAAATTTTTCTAACATTTCTAACAAATTTCAATCGTTTTACTTTTATAGATTATTTTTTATAATGATTGAATGGGAGGGGGGATATCGAGTTAGCCGGTTACTCGAAAACGTTATTATTGATGAGAGGGTGGGTGAAAGTAAACAGTTGTGAATATAAGGACCATCTTATATTATTTATTTGCAGATATTTCAGTCAACATTCAATCTCGATAAACCAATCGGAGGAAATTTCTGCAAACAAGATTGACCTTAGTGCTATTTGATTTCTTTATTGGATAGTCCTTTAATCCACTTTTCTCAAGGCTAATTTGAGTGAGGGAAGGGATTTTTGGTTGCAACCTAGGTGAAATATAAAGTTGCTGACACCTATTAACTCTTGCACGCGGGTTTCTTGAGTCTGGGATGGCGTCGAGCCTGCGTGCATAAAATCTTTTTGTCAAATGGGTCTGAGCATGATGCACCTGTGCGCAGGGAGCCTGACTTTTACCAGAATGATTTATTCATTCTGAAGAATAGAAATGGCTGTGGTGATGATTGACTAAGGAGCTTAATGAGGAAGGCAGCCAGCATAAATAAAAACTTTTATATTATTTCATCGACGTTTCGGGAGCGCGTCGCTCCCATCTTCAGGACGAAATAATTGTCGCAAATGAGATGGAGAAGATTATAATGTATAAACAACAAATATTATTCACAAAACGAATGTTGTGCATAATATTTAGCAAAATTTTAACAATTTCTTGATATATTATTTAGGCTGTCCAGGTGAGTAACAGTCTCAAACGCCGCCCAAGTTAAATTGAGCGACGCGCTCACGAAACGTCGATGAAATAATATAAAAGTTTTTATTTCTGCTGGCTGCCTTCCTCATTGAGCTCCTAGTCAATTTATTCATTCTGGTTTTAGGCAAACTGCCTCTCGGAACGTGGATTTTCGTTTGTAAGCTGAGAATTGCCAATGTTTTACAATGGATATCGAGGATTTTATATCAAAAAGTACAAAATAAAATAAAAAGTATCCGGACTCATTCTGAAATATTCAAAAAATCTGTCTCCGTCGGCAACTAATTGCGGAAAAACGTTGTACTCCTCGTAAATAGATCTTAATTTATTAATTGGATGTATTTCACAGTTTTTAACTTCGTTGTCACATTGCCACGAAGTAGAAATAAAGCTGCAGCCTGTTTTCTTGTAAGGTCCATTATTCACTAATCTGTTTGGGTGGCAGATCTGCCTGCGTTCACAGGACTGAGTCAGGCAATTGGCGCAGGCTTCCTGACTCGCGTACCCGTACCCTTATGCCAGAAGAATGCCTAAATGGGGATTATCAAAATGTTCATCTAGCAAGATTCAATTTTTGATCAAAGTATGATCAGTATGATCTTCTTGGGTTTGAAGTATGTGTTTAAATATCCGAAAGCATCTTGGATAGATATGAATAAATAGAATAGGGAATAGGAACCCGAGAAAAAAGAACGAGTTTTCTACTCAGAAAATCCCAAAATTAAAAAACCTTAAAAAAATTTTTTAGAATTGTTTTGTGTTTGAAATAAAGGAATTTTTTTATATTCATTTAATATTATTAATTTTTAAGTGTATGCACAAAAATGTTTTTTTTTTTTTTTTTTTAGTTACCTTTTGAATATTCCATATATTGGATTCAGCACAGCATGTTACTAGTTGTGCCTTATTATCTTTTAAGACTAGGAGGTGAGTTAAACAAATTTATTTCTATTAATATTTACATTTCATTAAAAAATAAATATTTCTTTTAGGAGTATATAATGTAGAAAAATTAAATGATATGAGTTGGTCATTCATGGCATATGGATTAAATATTATTTATCATTTTGGGTTCCTACAACTCGTCGCTATTGTAAGTAAAAATATTGATATTCTATATTCTACAGGGTGGCCCAAAAGTCCATAGACCAGTTTAAAATGAAACAACTTTTTTATTTTTTCTCAATTCACATTTATTCTTTTATAGACAGAAAATACACTTCTTGGAAATAAATTTTATTTAATTTTGAAAATAACATTCCCCATTTTGCTCTTCACACTGACGAACTCTATCTAACCCATCATCTGTGGTAATGTTTCTTGGTTTATGTTTCCAATTTCTTCACGAATGTTGGCCTTCAATTGCTGAATAGTTCTGGGATTGTTGGGGTATACTCTATCTTTTAAATACACCCATAGAAAGAAGTCTGGAGCAGTTAAGTCATGTGAGCGTGAGCGTCACGCCACTTGATTTCAGAATTTCGCAAAATTATCCTTCTTCCAAAAACTTTTCTTAAGAGTTGGTTTGTCGGGCGAGATGTATGGGCAGCAGCACCATCTTGCTGCCAACATACCTCTGGTGTCTCCTCGACTGCAGGACGCACGAAATTCTCTAGCGTTTCTCGATATGTGAAGAGCGAAATAGTGGATATTTAAAAGATGTTATTTTCAAAATTAATTAAAATTTATTTCTAACAAGGGTTTTCTAAATCAATGAAATCAATGGCTGTTTTTCTATAGACAGGAGAAGAAGCAGGTGCAGCAAAAATATAAAAGCCTTCGATTTAATACAATTCAATGAGACGTTTCGGGTGAACTAAATAAATGCGATGGCCCACATCGCCAGGACATATGATAGATAAATTTGCATTTATTGCCCTATTGACCAACTCCGGGACTTTTAACAATTTTGAAGGATAGAAGATGGGTAGATGGAATTCACCCGAAACGTCTCAATAAATTGTATTAAACCGAAGGCTTTTATTTTTTGGCTTCACCTGTCTAAGGATTTTCTATTTAT